>CANXYC010300877.1:0-29698 GCA_948193065.1 Aleurites moluccanus | reverse complement strand
AAGTAATTATGTCCTTCTCGGAGATGGTAAAGTTTTTGTTACAATCTGGTCCCAATATACTCCCATTACGAGAGTATTATCCATGATCAAGGGACGCGAAGAAGCGCAGAAGTTGTTTCTGAGACTAGTGGATTTAGATCCAAGTCTGGATTTTCAACCTGAAACTATGAAGGTCTGGAAGAAGATTGCTCAGTTCAGAGAGCAACGTGTTGCAGAGGAAATGGCTATGGGTTATGCAGAACTGAGAGAAAGCATGGATGACCCAGTCAGTAACTCACAGATGGAGTGACAAAAAACGTCACCCATGACGTCAGCCTCAGCGTAATAATTGAGGAATTGCTTTTCAGAAGTTGTTGCAAAGTTAAAGCATTGTCTGCAGAATAGCTTTAAAATTTGTGGTCCCAATGAAAAGAACGTATCCCTGATAAAGACTGATTTCTTAGCTGTAATATTAAAACAGTCTTTGTTTTTATTTAATTATTGTACCAAAACCAGCTAGAAAACAGTACTAGAGGCACCAGCTGCTCATTTTATTATTGTATAGCTGGCATACTATTCCAGCTACCCATCATAATTATTGTACTAGTTTTCTTTTAAGCTGGCAGACAGTATACATACACCAGCTTCGTTTGTAACCATTTTATATATACCTCTTCAGCTTATGGAAGAAGGGGAAGTGAAATAAAATACAGAGTTTCTCTAAAAAGAACCATCTTTATCAAGTCTTTATCTGTGTGATTATTTTGCTTCTATATACCTTGCATCCTTCAAAACAGGCTGATGACCAGGAGTGTTGCAGTAAGACCTTAACAAGAAAGGGCAGTAAGTCATATTCTCCATATGTCTCTGGAGATATTGCTGGTGCCGAGCTTGGAAGGAAAAAGCTAAAGCCGTTGCGGAAGCTTAGTGGACCTAGTCTACAAGAGATATGTATTTTATAAATGTTTTAATTCCATAATTAAACATTTATATCTTCTTCCCGATCTGCTAATAGAAATTGGCTTAGAGGACTAGCGTTAACTCAGGCTAGGAGGGAAGAGTTGAGTGCCAGTCTTAGACTGCAGGATCCTGTCTTTGTATTATATGAACAAAGAACAACAGAATTACCTGTTGCTATAGAAAGGATTGAAAGACTTGAAAAGCCTAATAAGAAAGATTTTGAACTGAAAAATTTTTTAGATCAAGAACTTGAATTTAATAATTTTCATTATTTAGAAAGGCTTGGTGCTTTTGCACGTTTATTGGATGACCAATAATCCTTCAGATTGCTCTTGTCCTGATTGTCATCACCTAGATCACGGTGTAGGCAAGGATCCAGTAATAGGTTTGTTAAATTCTATTATAGATCGTTTGGACTCTCTAAATAATTCTATAAATAAATTATTTAAAAATTTAGAAGAGTTGACTCTTAGGCAGAGTGAATTTGAGGAATTTTTCCTTGAGAACAAAGGCCTTTTAGGTCTTGTTGCTAGCTCTCGTTATCACAATGAATATAAAAAGCTGAAAGAAATCAGAAATAAAAGAAAAAATCCTTTAAAAGATCTTTAGGAGTAGCTCTCTGTAATTTCGCCTCTGAACAGAACAATTAGAGGGAGGGCAGACTCACCTGAATGGTATCAGAGCCTAAAGAGAGGATTTTTGGATTTCTTTGAAATAAAAGTAGGACTTTGGGGGGGTAAAAAATAGAAATAACTTAAGTTTGGGGCTGAGAAGGACTGCCAGTGAAACGCGGCTAAAAGTCTAAGGATTTTTGTGTTACATTTTAAATTTTAAGGATAATAATGTGCGCGAGCCATAAGTTGGAGTACCATGAGTGAAATGATCTCTCCTGTGCACGCCTTTGCTGATTTTCAGCTTCTATTTCTAGTGATTCTTCTTAGATATCTTGAAAATTTTTGCATTTTTAACACTATTCACTCCTTTCTGAATACAAATTCTTTCAATTGAATTTCATATTAGGGTTTGGTATCAAGCAATATACAATTGTTTGAAACATTATATCTTAGGTATCTACTTTGAAATATCTAGTATGTTGCCTCAAATTATCATATATATATATATATATATATACACACACACACACACACTAGAATTTACCAATTAATAGGCTATATATATATAAGCCCACTACAAAAATTTATTATCTATTAGGCTTATATTAGAACATATATAGGATTATTACTAAATACCCAACAATCTCATCCTATATTTTACATATAACACAAATCAATAGATAGATAATATAATGTTCAAATCAAAATATTGAATCATTCATATTATAAAAAAATTCATTACTCAAAATATGAATTATTTAAGCACGCTATGAGTTTTAGAAACAAACTAAATTCTAGCAAATAAAATCAATAGGTTTCACTTATAAGTGAACCTAAACAAAGTTTTAGAAATTAATTAAACTCAATAAAAATGGGCTTCATATGCAAGTGAACTAATTATTTAACTAAAAAAAATATAATAATCCCCTATAGTCAATAGCTATTGAAGAATTATCTATCAAGTAGATCATCCTCTTTAGGATTCTAGTTGAGTTTTGCTCCTCCATTTTCGTTATTTCCTATAAGTTACTAAATATGAATTTCATGTAAATTTAATCATTCGTGTAATAATTTAAAGTGTCTAGTTAAACCAAGACAACTTAGTACAATACCATAATGACTGAAAATAACCATATATCAATATCAATAAGTATCAATATTAATAAACATCAATGTCAATAATAATATGCATCAATGTCAATACCAACAAGTATCAATGTCAAGTTTATTTATAAGTACAAAACCTAAACAATTTCTTTTTATAAGAACCATTTCATTTTTTATGTAGAATGTTACAACTATCAAATTCAAATTTAGTTAAACCTCACCATCATATATGAAATGATACAACCGCTCTAAATAGAACATCCAAATGGAGAAAAATTATCATATGATATGTGAAATGAGACAACTCGCCCAAAAGGATATATCATCTATTGTGGAATGATATATTAATAACTATAGACATCAACAAAACATTATGAAGTGCTTATCTTAGTCAACAAAGGGAGATTTTAAAATTCAAAATAACACAGATGTAGATTAAGATATGTTTATATGGTTTTTAACCCCATTTCCCTTACAATTTTGAATATTCGATCTTTGTTCAAACCCTTTATGAGAGTATTTGTCATATTATCCTTCGATCACACATCGACCAAAGTGATGATACTGTGTTTATAAGATAATTCAGCATGACATGCATCCTTTTACCATTAAAGAATGAATTTTTCACTACTGAAACTGCAGCTTAATTATCACATAATAAATTTAAAGAATTAATCTTTAAACAAGTCAATGAAATATCTAGGATAAGATCTTTATCCACTCTGCTTCTCCTCTTGCTAAAGCTAAGCAGAAAGTTTTGATTCCATATATGACAAAGCAATATAAGTCCGTCTCTTAGATTTTCATGTAATAGTTGCTCCACCTAGTGTAAAAATATAATCGCTAATAGATTTATGGTCTTCTAATTCTGTGCACCATGATGCATAAAAAAAAAAAAAATTCAAGATAAGAGGATGACCACTATAACATATAGCATAGTTTAGAGTACCCTTAAGATATCTTATCAATCTTGTGAGGACATTTCAATGTTCCTAACCAAGATTACTAGTGAAATGACTCAGCATGCCAACTGTAAAGGTTATGTCTGGCCTAGTGCAAGTCATTGCATACATGAAACTATCAATCGTTTTGGAATAATCTAATTGATTCACGCTAGCTTCCTCATTAGGTCTCAGTCATTTAGTAGGATCATCTGGTGTCTTAACCACTTTATACTCACTGTATCCCAATATAGAAAGTAGTTTCTTAATGTAATAAGCTTAGCTAAGGGTGATACCTTGTCCTATAAAGCTTACTTTAATACCAAGAATGGTGTTTACTGCACCGGATTTGATATATTAAAAGTTTTAGCCAATTCGGCTTTCACTTCATTTATTGCAGAAAGATTTGTGCCGACTATCAACATTTCATCTACATACAAGTAAATAATTGCAACCTTATTCGACACATGCCAAAAGTAAAGGCATTTATCAAAATAACTGGATTTAAATCCTAAACTTATTACGACCTTATCGAATTTTCGACGCCACAATTTAGGAGCTTGTTTTAGATCTTACAAAAATTTATTTAATTTACAAACTTTGTTCTTAGAACCTTTCATGACAAATCATTTGAGTTGGTTTATGTAGATTTTCTCTGTTAGATCTCCATTAAGAACAGTTGTCTTACATCCATTTGATATACAACATAATGCTCAATAGATGTTAAAGCAAGAAGAATTATAATCGTAGTCAAGTGACAGACCGGAGAGTATACATCAAAATCTATCTCATGGACTTAAGTACATCCCTTAACTACTAAATATGTTTTATACCGTGCTATTGATCTATCAGGATTTAGTTTCTTCTCAAAAACCCACCTATAACTTATAGTTTTAGCCCCTTTTGGCAAATCGATTAGTTACCAAGTTTGATTTTGTAACAGATAGCTCATTTCATCATCAATGGCTTTTGCTCATAATAAAGAGTCCCTAGATCCCATTTGTTCTTTATAAATAAATGGATCACCCTCTAAATGGTAAGTGACAAAATCCTTCATAAACATTTTGGAAACTTGTTATCTTATATATGCTCTTAGAGGTAACGAATCATTATTATGAGAAGTGTCGAAGGAATTAAGTGCAGTTTCTGTATGAGGTTCTAAAATAATATCTACAGTGCCTGGTAATATTAATCCATGATCTCTTAGAAATTTATCCTTAAAGAATATTGCATCTTTTGATTCTATAACCATATTAGTAGATAGATCCAGAAATCGACTAGCTGCACTATCCTTTGCATTATCTAGGTACACACAAATATTGGTTTTAGGTCCTACCTTAGGTCTCCTAGGATCTACTATCCTTGCATAAGCAATACAACCCCAAGTCTAAAGAGTATCAATTCTACAAAGATATTTGTGTCATAATTCATAAGGTATGGAGTTTGTCTTAGAATGTGGCACTCTATTCAGGATGTGACATGCAGTCAAAACTACTTCTCCCCGATAACAAGAAAGTATATCAACAATCAATAGTACTAAGTTTAACATTTTTGTTAATATCTTATTCTTACTCTTAGTTATGCTATTTGATTGAGGTGAGTTAGGAGCAGTAGTTTCAAGTATTATGTCCTGAGAATCACAAAATTACTTGAACTCTATCGATTTGTATTTTCCTCCTCTGTCACTCCTAAGTCTCTTAATTTTTAAGTTTAATTGATTTTCAACATGACTTTTAAAAATTATAAATTTATCAAATACTCCATCTTTTGATTTAAAAGATAAATATGATAATATCTTGAAAAATTATCTATAAAAGTGACCAAACATTTCCAACTGCTTCTAGTTGTAAAACCTTTGAAGTCATATAGGCCAGAATGTATTAAATCAATAAGTTGTGTACTCCTAGAGGCCAAATAAAAATATTTTCTAATAATCTTTATTTGAGCATATACTTCACATTTGTTGAATATGATCGAAGTATCTAATAGTATATAATGAGTTTTAGCTAGTTTAATCTTTTTCTTATAGTTCACATGTTTTAATTGATAATGCAAAATTTTAGAATTAATTAGATTTGAAATAATATGACTAACTATTTCATTTGCTGAATTCAATCTATACATACCATCTGTTAAGAAAGCATAATCAAAATAATAAGAGTTAACAAATAAAGTTACTTTACCATTAAAAATTGAAGCACTCATGCCAACAATATCTAAAATATTAACAGAAATTAAATTCTTTAGAATAATAAAACCATTTTAACGTCTTTAGAATAGTAGAATAATAGAATTTTATCTAAAAAAGCATTGTGTTCATTGTATCAGTGTAAGTCGCTATCTTTGCTTCTCTTCTTGTCACAACAACAATATCATTGACTTCAGTAATATCATTAAATTGCAACTTGCACTTGGAGACATTGCACTTGGCTCGTGTATCTAGCCACTATTGAGTAGAAGTACTAGCCTTTCCACTATTTTTCCACCGTAGCATCAAAATTTTAATGCTCAGTCTTTTATACTAGCATGTTTGCTTCCTTTTGCAGTTTGTCAGATTTAGCCTTTAGAAGAAACCTACAATCTACTATAAAAGTAATCTCAGTTTTCACAGTTGTGGCACTTGCCCTTCTTCTTTTTAGAGATGGTCTTTTTGGCTTCCAACTTTTGATTTTCACTTTTAGGTGACTTGAATTTCTTAACAAATTTCTTGAAATTTGTTACTGCATTAGCAATTGACAATTGTTGTCTGACCATTTCCAAGTTATTCCTAGCTCGATTCTCATTTTCGATTTTAATGAATCGTTTGAGATCATCCAGTCTCGCTTGCACATTTTTCTTATACATTTCAGTTTTAAAAGTGTGCAAGGTAAATGATAATTTATAAATAATCGTGTCAATAAAAAAGGATCACACAATGATTTTATCATTAGTCAATTTAGATCTCAAATTTTTTAAATTAATAACTTTAGAAGTGATTTATATATCTTTATTAAATTTGAAATTCATAAATTTGTCAATAAGATAAGTCTTAGACAATTCCTCTTTCTTTTTAAATTAAGCATATAAATTATCTCAAATTTTTTTAACAGTATTAAACTTACTATAAATTTCAGTAAGATTGTCCGAAAAATAATTCAACAAATAATTTTTGCAAAAATCATTATTTTTATACTATTGAAATTCGTCAAATTATTTTATAGTGTCCACAAAAATACTCAAAATAGTATAAAAAATATTTTTATATTTTAAATCAAATTGAGTTTTTCACTCTCATAAATAAATTAAATTCATGTGAAGTTTAATAATCTCAATCGGAACATATTTTTCTATTTTAGATAATTAGATAATTAAATAATAAGAATTAGAATAAATACACCTGAATTGTAATCTGAATTTGACGGACTGTAGGAAATTTTTATTTATTTTTACTGGCAAATTTTCACTGTAAAAAATTAGAACAAATGCCACCATTCAGCTTTGCCGGTCACCGAGAATCAAAGAAAAAATACGTAATATTTATCGCCGCTCACTGAGAACAATAAACCAGAATAAACCAAATAAGCTAATAAAATAACAACTTCATCTTCTTCGAGGAGTTTGGTAAAAACCCGAAGCTTAAGAAGATGCAATTTCGATGCTCCTCCGTTATGGTTGCCACGATTTGCGGTTTGATCATTGGTTAGAACTTATCCTTTCCAATCTTTTCTTCATTTAAAAAAATGATTTAAAACTTGATAATAAATGGCAACAAACCAGTGGCTTGGTATGAAACACGAGTCCAAATATGGAACAGCAAAAAATATGGATCGAATCAGAGAGTTTTAATTCACGATCGCAACAAAATAAATTGCTACTGCTACAATTCACAAGCTGTTTTTGATCGAATTTGTAATCAATTAAATTAATACTTTAAGATGATTAAGGTTTAATAATATTATATTTTAAATATCTAATTTAAAATACATAATATGTTAATATATATATAATAATACACTAAAATTTATTAATTAATAAACTCTGTCTGTATAAATTCATTATAAAAATTCATTATCTATTGAATTTATATTAAAATATATATCAAACTATTATTAAATACCTAACATTTCAAACTTCCAAAATAGCTAAGTCCTTCCAAAACCTAAAATTAATGATAAAATCATAAATATAAACAAAAAGAATTAAAATTATTCGGTACAACAGATTAGGTGTTTTTATCATCAACATTTAGCTATTCTCTTTAAATAATTATCAACAATTTAAACGTTTTTATCATCACCAGTTTAAGGTCAGTTTGACACAGCTTATGAAAATAACTTTTCATATGGAGAAAAGTTATTTTTTTAAAATTGATATTTCTAAAAGTAATTAACTATATGTTTGTATTTGGTAAAATACAATTTAAAAACTGCTTATAAACTCATAAGGGTATTTTTGTCTATTAATTTTTTAAAATTAACTACACGTTTAATCTAAAATTCAGTTTTCTTGAAAAGTTTCAATTTCTAATTTATCCAAATAGTTGAATTTTAACTATTTAGATAATTGCTTTTATTAATTTTGATATTTACCAAACACTATAAATTGAGCCAAAATCAATTTTTCACCCAAAAAAATTATTTTTTCCTTTTCATAAACTGTGCCAAACGGACACTAAATGTGGTTCCTTTAATAACTTATATTATTCTCTTTGTATTGATAGTAATAAGTTTGTTTTACTTTTCTGTTATTATAACTTACAAATCTCCCTGAAATGAAAAATTATGATGGATAAAATTCACTAATTACAATTGATAAGGATACCACATTTTAAACATAGCACTAATACATCCTCACCTCAAAAATCAGCTATCACACTAACAATTAGCAATAAAAAGAGTTCGAATTTATTAGACCCATCACGTGACTCATAAAAGCTAATAATGTTCCTCTCTCTCTTTTGAAAGTAATAATGTTTCTCAAGATGAGATAGTGCTTCATATTGAGTCATTGATGATTGATCCTATGATTCATCAAAACCTTTGAAAAGCTAAATTTGGATAATTTGAAAAATATTTTAAATTTTAAGAATCTTTGTATAAAATATTTAAAGATTTTGAAAATTAATTTATAAATTAAAAATTTAAACATAAAATTTTATGATAATTTTAAAAATATATGTACTAAAGAAGAAATGAAAAAAAAAACTCTAATTTGATTTTTCTAATAATATAAACATTCAGTGAAATTAAAAGTATATATATATTAGGGAGATGATTTAGTATAATATATATAAAAAAAAAGATTAACCGCAAAGTATATAAAACAAAAGGGATAGCAGAAGAAACACAAGACCCACAATTATATTAGATAAACTTTAAGTTTACTCTCAAAATTCCAAAATATATATAAAAAAAATAAGATAAAATTTTAATTAAAAAGAAAAATAATATTCATAAGCTTGCAAGAGGACAGCTATACCACAGCTACAGTTATTCTCTAACATACTGAAAAGTAGAGTATGTGAAGAGGGAATCTTATTCAATTTATAAACAGACAAAAGAAGAGTTTATCAAGAAAAGAAAGAAATTAAAGAAAGCTTCTTATTACACCTTTGGATATATATATATATATATAAATGTACCGTTATGTTATATTCACTGTCTAGATTCAAAAGCAGAAAAATTAAAAATCAGTCTGAAAATCCCTTTTGCTGTTATGCAATCTCAGAGCATGTCTCATGATAAGTCATTGTTACTTCATTTGAATCAAAATACATGCAAGTAACAACTCAAGAAGGGAAAGGATTTGTTTATCTTAATTATTAATTAAATAAAATATGATTTCAAAAAAATATAATAAAGTGGTGTTACATCATAATACTTGTTAGGAAGTATAGTAGAATTCTATTCCTATTCCAATATAGAATGTATATCTGTATTATTGGCATGTATATCTGAATTATTGAATATTCCTATTATAGCATCTATATCCATATAGAGCAAGGTTAATGTGTACTATTGTAATACTATACGAGTATGAATATCTCATCAATAATCATATAACACACAATTCTCTTATCATATATGTAACATGATATCAAAACTTCATATTTAAAGAGTTAAATTCTGAGATTTATATTTAAACCTTTATTATTGGATTGATGATAAAGAAGATATATATTATTTTTTTTTAAAAAAAGAATAAGTGTTATCTTGTGGGTTGTGAACTTAGATAACATGGATGATTTGTCTTTACAACCATAAAGGGTTTAATATATTTTACTATTTCACTATTAGATTTGTTCACATCACAAACCGCAATTAGTGAAAGAAAAGGCAAGTCGAATTTTTAAAAATTTTAATGTTTTTCAAGTCAGACTCGACTCATAAACATATTTATTTATTATTAATTCAGCAATTAAAAATTTATCATTTAATTAGTAGTTAAACAATATCCCATCCTTTTATATATATATATATATATAATAAAAATTTTATAGTTAAAAAAAAAATAAGACTAATGTATGTAAAAGTGAAATTATATACTAACATCAAGCAATGTAAAAGGAGAAAAAAAAATTGGGACGTATATCACACATCACATATGAAGGTACAAATTATTATTTAAGGTTGTCTGAAAAGTATCACATGCAAGTAAAAGTGATTATTTAGGGTTTTTTGAAGGCTTTAAGGTGAGGAAAATGATTATTTAGGTTGCTTGAAGGCTTTATGTGTGGATACTGTATACAGATTAATCTAGTTATACAACCCTCATTATTAACATATATATATATATAAGTGAACTATCATTATTATTGAATTATTAAATTTTAGTATTATTTTTGATAAATAATCATTTTGAATATAAAATTAAATAAAGGAAAAATATATATGCTATAAGATAATTATATATGGATTAGCTAAAGAAAATATTATATGTAATCTATATTAATATTAATTGAAATTAATAAAAATATAATGACGGAATTTTTTTTGATAAAGATAACTTTATATGAATTTAATTTTTGAAATAGTTATTTAACCTTCAATAATTTTTTTTTTTAATAATTGTCGAGATTAAATTTTGTTATGTATATATTATGAAAAAAACAGTATTTTCTTTTTAAATTTTTTTTTTAATCAATGTGAACATCTTATTTATTAGAAAAAATAAATTTAATACAACATATATTTTAAACAACTAATTCGTAATAGATTAATGAATTTTAAATTCGAGTTTGAGTTGAAATTAAATTAGAAAAAAAAGAAATTCAAAGACAATTTTATTTTCCAAATTTTGAAATGGTTGATGAGAATTTCATTATAAATGACTATACTGTAATAGTACAATACATAAAGTAGTTATGATTACATGTGGGCATTCCTTGAAGAAATACGTATATAAATTTGTATGTAGAATTGTATACAAAAACCAAATACTTGAAGTAAAAAAGAGATACTTTTTTTCTGTATTTGACCTAGAATCCTTTTTGACTGAGTTGGTGAAGAAGAAGTGTAATCCTTACGCTTTCTAATGGGAGCATAGGGATGGCAAATTGAGACAAAACATGCCTTTGTTAAAGGAAATTATGGTGGTTGGTGAAGGTTTTGTCATAACCAAGGTTGTCTCTTCTCTTTATTAAGAGCACCAAAATGCCTACAAAGAAACAAATTAAAAGGCATTAGTCTTACATTATTTTGGAAGTTCAAAAATTATTAATTATAAATAAACACAAAAATTTAATTTCTATGATATCAAATTGAAGAAAAAAAAAATTGCATATTACAAAAATTAATTAATATTAAGGTGAAAACCAATTCTTGATTGTCTTTTTATTTTTATTTTTAAATTATAATATACTAAAAAAAATGTCTAATTAGTTAAATGTTAGTTAAAACTAAATCAAATTCTTGCAAAAATGTTAAAAACACTTTATCCAACTACAAAATTCAAATAAATAAATAAGCTTTTTGTTATATATTTTCTGTTGTGCATTTCAAAATAAAACATTTTTCTTTTAACTAACGAGTTTTTAATTCAATAATATCAAAATTTTTCTATAAAATTAAGAATTTGAATTCTGATTAGAACTAAATTAAATTTGAACCGAATTCAAATTCTGATTATAGAATCACAAAAAATATATATTTTTTATCATAAAAACATTAGCCATTAATAAAAATAATCTTTAAAAAGAAGAGAGGTGGAAATATGAGAGCATAGAAAATAAATAAACAATTATAAAGGAAGAAATTCCAATGTCATCTCCCTCAAAGAAGCAATAATAATAATAATAATAAATTAAGAACATACATTGAAACAAGCAACGCGTCTTCTCCAAGCCTTCTTAGCTTTTTTAAGCTTAGAGATAAACTCATCTTGAGAGCAAATATTGCCTGTAGAAGCCAAGAAAACTCTTCGAGGAATCGGAGGAGACCATAACCCACTTTGCTCATAATCAAAATCATATTGTGAAGCATCAAAGAACTTCCCAAGAAGCCTTTCAGATACCGACTTCGAAACCATTTGAATATTATTTGGAGTATTAATTATCAATGAAGAAGAAAAAGAAGAAGAAGATAAATAACTTTCTGTAGGAGGTGAGCAGGCCATTGATGATGAAATTGATACCTCTGATATATTATTATTGGCCATTCTTGTTTATTAAATAATTGATAGAGCATAAGTTAGTTTGAAAACAACTACTTTGGTGATGTTTTTGCAGAAAAAGAACTAACGGTTTGGTCAATGAAATCAAGTGATAAAGGGAGAGAGGCTTAAAAGACCTTTATTTTATATATCTATACAATATAAATTATTTTAATCAAATGTTTTTGAGATCGGAAATGTTGTCTGTTCCACATGGGCAACATTTAAGGAATTAATTTTAGGGACCGATCTGTAAAATTTTTCAAATAGGTACAAAAATTTTAAAAAATTAATTATTTATAAATTGATATTGTGTAAAAAATTGAGTTTGAACATGTTAAGTGAAAATATAATGAGTTTTATTTTATTTTTTTTTTATGTAAGGTCTGATAATTAGGATCATTTATCTCATTTAATATTTTATTTTTTAATTCATAAAAAATTATTAGCTGTTAAAATATTTTTAAAAATAAAAATGATATAGTTAATGTTAAATGAGACAGAAAATTTGGATTGATGATACGAAAGTCACTTCATTTTTTCTATTACATTTCATAAAAAACCTAAGATTATATTTGAACGATTTAAAATAAAAATTAGAGAATATATATGTATATAATATAAAGTTTTTAGAGATGTCATTATAAAATATAATTGAGAAATAAAAAATATAATAAGTTATATTTATATTTTGTATTAAAAAACAACAACATCCAAATATAGTAAAAACTGAAAAATATTATTATATTGAGGTGTGACGGCTACAGTATCATCGCACCTAACGACATATCACTTTTCAGATTAAAGGTACAATCATGCCCATTAGTTTAAGCCCGTTACCAAAACTGGAACCCACTAAATAACAATTCTTTTTATTTTTTACTTTAGAATTAAGATAAAACGAAAAATAATTCAGTATCACACTTTTATTTTAATCAATAGGCAGTGATTTCAAAATATTATAAAAACAATCCATCATAATAGACTAAATTATTTAATTGATAATTGGTGCAACCATTGGTTTGGTTGAATTTTAATTTATTTTTGTAATTTTTTCCTTTTTATCTTAAAAATATTAATTAATATATCTATTTATCAATCATGTTTGAATTTAAAAAATATTATTTTTTGTAAAAAAATAATATCTTTTTGATTCATATTTTTCTTCACAAATTGAAAATTATAATATGATCATAATCAAAATTAATTATTAATAAATTAATTTCTTTACATTTAATTGGATTTTAAATTTTAAATTTCGATACATAACAACCAAAGTTTAAATAAATAATATAAGTGTAAGGATAAATAAATATTGAGTTTAAATTTAAAAAATTTAATTTTTAAAAATTTAATTAGTTTGATTTATATATATATTTTTTTAAATGATGTTTTGAAACTCGTCTTTACAATTAAATCTAATTAATTATTAGCATATAATTTAAATATGAATTTTGAGAATTAATTATTATTTAATTTTTAAAATTTGATAAAATCTTTTAATGGGAATCTCTATTTTCAAAATCAAATTCACTTGTCATTCTTATTTTAATTCTATGAACATTATATTCCTTCTCTTAAAATTTCAGTTAAGTTAATGTGAAAAGGCAATCTCAGTATCACACTTTATCAAAGTTTAATTATCAAACAAAATTAAATATTTTTCTTTCATTTTCTTTAGTTTTCTAGGCAACAGAAAATCATGTTTCATTTTTTTTTTCCATTTTATTAATAATACAGCACTAACCAAACACATCGTTTTGTTTTCTTGGCAATCAAACACTCAATATTTTTTTAATTTTTTTTTTTAAATTTTCTAGGTAATCAAACATTCACCCAAAATTTCTTAATTTCATTTTCTTGGCAGCCAAACACTCATCCGACTTACTCTTTCATTTTTCCCCCTCTATTGTTCCTAGAAATCAAACACTAAATAATAATATTTTATTTCTTACATTAACATCCACGTTAATGGCTTCTCATCTCACTTTTGTGATTCACTGATCATGATCTTCAACAACATTTTCTCATCTCTCAAACCCATCTTCCTCCAGCAAATGTAACTTCAAGAGGATTAGCTAAATCTAAGCGATTAGATCTATCTCAAACTAAAATCAAAAGCAAGACCAATTATATGTTGGCTCTCTTTTAGAGAGAGAGACATTTACATTTTAATTTGATCATTTCTCTTTTTGACTAGCAGAAAATTAATATTTAAAAAATCTAAAGGGGAATTATTATGTTTTTTGTTTTGAACAAGAGATACAGTAGCTAGTGGGAGAGGTGAATTTGATATCACAAGGATGTCACTCAGGTTTGGTTCTTGCCGCGTGCTATTAGAAATCTCATATTGAAAATGTGTAAAAATATTAACGGGCATATAAGTGGTGAAAGTTAATTATCCATATGACTAGTTATAGTCATTTTGATAATGATTGACTAAACTCAATTTAAAAAGTTCGATTATTAAAAATTTGATATGCTATCGAAATAATTATTTCACTATTTACTTCTCTCCATACATGAAGTATGCAGATACAGATATTCATTCATATCTACAAAAATGGTGTGGAACCCCCCATGCACGAAGTCCGCGACATAGTGTGGGTCCGTTGCAAAGGTGCATATTAAAAATCTCACATTAAAAATATATAAAAATATTAATGGGTATATAAGTGGTGAATGGTAATCATCCATATAATTAGTTCTAGTCATTTTGATAATGATTTAACCTAAATCTAATTTAAAAAACATGATTATTAAAAATTTGACACATTTTGTCACAGTTGTAAACTGGGTTTGCTTCAACTTTGAAGAATTTTATGTGTTGCTTAGAGCGATTGTTAATATATATAGGATGAATTCAATAGATTTTTTTTTTTTTATTTGGGTTTAGTTTAATTTCTTGATAATTTGATGATAATTGATCTTTTTCAAATGATTCACTCTTGAACACTATGATTATGACAATGATGATCATGATCACAATCACCATCTTGTTCTGATCTATGTTTTTATTGGGTTTCTTTTTCTTTTTCTTTTTAATTCTTTTTTTAAAAAAAAATTATCTAAAAATATGAAAATTAATTTTTTATTTTTAAAATATGAAGACTATTTTTTTATTTTAAAAATATGAAAATTAACTTTTATTTATTTTTTTAATTAGGATTCAATTGACTCAAAATAAAACATCAAAAAATAATTTTAGCCAAAAATTATCGAAGTGACGCAATTGAACTTTCACCAAAATTTCAGAGGCTAATTTGGTCTTTAAACCATTTTCTTGTCCATTTTTTTTTATTGTTGCAATATTTCTATACATGCACAAATCATGGACAAGTAAATGTTGATTCCACAAGAAAGATATTGAGAAGTATCAAAATTATGAATTCCTTTATTATCTAGAAAATCAAATGAGAGTTAAGATTTAGAAAGCTTAAAATAAATTAATTCAATATATGATAAAGAGCTACGATTTATATTTCATCAATTAATTACATATAACTTCTTTATGTTTTCTTTGGTACCATCTCCTCAAGTTGCATGCCACTTTTTAAAGTGATTCCTTGCAATGCTTCCTAGATTGATTTAATTTTGCTAGGCAATGTACCTCAAGCTCTTGTATTAAAGAAACTAGTCATTTGACCCACTCTAAGTTTCTATTTTAGCTTGCAATCTTATTGATACTAGCTTCCATCTTGCCATGTTTTTTGTCATGTTTATCAAACCTTTCTACAGTAATACCAATGAATTTCTCCAACTTTATAAGAAGTTGTTCTCTTGTGGTGTATGACTTTAATTTTCATTCCTCTCTTGGTAGTTAGGTTGGTAGGATTACCTTTGATTTCTACCTTAGTTCCTTTTATTTCCCTATGATAAGTTGAGATGATTTCTTCACCTTATATTATAAGTATTAGAGTAGGAATTGTTTTGTTATTTATTGGAATTGGAGACAAATTGGACTTGCTCAACTCCATGACATTTCAAACTATGATGATTACCCCCCACAAGACTCATAAATCGATAGGTGGTTGGAAATAACATTTATGTTCACATGCTCTAACTTTTTTGCAATAACGTCAACCTTGGTGGTAAGAAGAGTGTACCCATCAACATCATGAAAGCCAACATTTTTTCTTGTTATACATCTTTCATTGGACCAATGGTAGTTATCGGTCACCATCTCCTAGAGTAAGTCATGAGCATTAGTAGCATTCTTGTTCATGAGGACCTCCCTATCAACTGCATCAATAGTGTTTCTCATATGAACAGAAAAGACCATTATAAAACATTTGTGCTATCAACCAATTGGGGATACCATGATATGAGCACTTTCTTTACAAGTTCTTGAACCTTTTCCAAGCTTCATAAAAGTCTATGCACCAAACTACGTGAAACTAGTGATATCATTTTGAAGTTTAATAGTCTTTCCAAGCAGAAAATATTTTGACAGAAAGGCCTTTGTAAGAGGATCCCAAGTAGTAATAGAACCCGTTGGATGAAAAGCTAGTCATGATCTTGCGGCGTTTTTTAAAGAGAAAGGAAATATCCTCAATCTAATGGCATTATCAGTAACACAATTCATCTTGACTGTGTCACAAATCTCCAAGAAATTTATCAAATGGGTATTGACATCTTCCATGAACTCATTCCCCAAACCGTGACTATTGCACTATCCGTATAATAGTTGGCTTAATCTCAAAGTTATTAACATTGATAAATGGTTTCTCAATAGTGGGCTACAACTGAGTAGTATGCATGGAGAACTCACGTAAAGCCTTATTAGCATCGTCGTTGGCTATTGCTTCATTTTTAAATTCAATATCTTCCTCAGAGTTTACTTTCTTGGGCTCTCCTACTTCTTTTTTCAAAGCTTCTCTTTCTATGGCTTTGTCTTCCTTCTCTTTCTAAAGTCTTTCTTTCTTGGCCTTAGTTAAAACCTTACACTTATAATCGATTTTGAGATTTAACTCATCTAATTCCACATTTAGATCACTTCTCAAAAAGATAAAGAAATCTAAGATAAAAGTAAATATGAACACAAATTAAAAAAAATAAAATAAAACAAATGATTCTAAAGTAATAAAGTAATTCAATAGTACTGATATTAACAATGTCACTTTCTTCATAACAACACCAAAAACTTATTTCGATATTTCTACAAGTGCATAAATCGTGATCAAGTAATAATGTGTGAATATGAACAGTACTAAAATTATTAATTTCTCTATTATCTAGAAAAATCTGTTGAGAGTTAAGATTTAGAAAGTTTAAAAACCAATATGTTCAAACCCTTTTCGACCTCCGAACTGGTAGAGACAAAGAATCACGAGTCAGAAATTCACCCAAAGTCAAATTTAAAATAATTAAATTAATATTATATAATATAAAAATTTAAATTTTATAAATAATTTAATAGAATAGTTTGAAATAAATTTGAATACAACAAATATTCTTTAACAAATTATATAAAAATATTTTAGAATTTAAGATAGTAATAAAATAATAGGGAATAAGAATTTTAAGAGTAATTAATTTTTTTGTATAAATAATGATGAGATAAATTAAATTTTTGAGTGCTAAAAAATTTATTTTACGATATATTTAAATTTTACTATTAATTATGTTAGAAGATGGTTATTAAAAATTAATTTTACTATATAATTTGACATTTATTATTTATATGCTCAAAATAATTATAATAAACATGTAACTAAAATTAAACAGAGCGCTGACTCATGACCATTACTGAATCGTAACACACAGTATTGATGTACTTCATCAACGGTTTAAGAAAGTTACTCGTTTTTTACACAAAATGATACCGCTTTTATTTAATTTAATTCGTACAAGACAAGCAAACAACTTGTTTACCCAAATAACTTGTGATTGATTTGTCCAGGTTATTGAGTACTCGGCTAGATGACAGAATTTTTATTTTATTTAGGAGAAAGTGAATATTATATGTGACTGGATTTAGTTTGTGGATCAATTTTTAATTTTTTTTTAATTTAATCTATGAAGTTGGACTAAATTTACAACCATGATCCCATATAGTTTTAGGAATTTAATTTATGTATTACTTAATCATAACTAATATCTAATTTCACATATTAGACTTGAGTGTTTTTATTTATTTTATTATAATAAATTTGAATCTATCTTTCACTCATATTTTTTTATTTTTCTATGCGAGATTTTTTCATATAAACATAGGTCAAAAGTACCAAAAATCATAAAATTTTGGTGATTTTTCAAATATGAACATAAAAAATATTTTCTTTGCAGATAAATACTTAAACTTTTATTTTCTTTTCAATCATTGATCACAAGCCAGAATTCGGCCAATTTTTCGATGAAGCCGCTGATGTGAATTGATAAGTCATCCCAGTCATCTGACTCAGCACGCCACTTCGAATCCACTTCAGTTGAACTTTAGTGATCACATTGAAAATTTTCAAAATTTAGTGATTTTTAAGTCATTTATATTTTTTAAATTTTGATTCTTTTAATTATTTTTCATTTAATTTTTTTTAATGTTTCAAAATATTCTTTTATTTATTTTCACTAATATTTTTTTAATTATATTTTATTTTTTATCAAAATATTCTTTTAATTTTTTACGTAAAAATATTCTTCTAATGTAACCTTTATTTAATTTTCATAAATTCAAATAATAAATTTTTCTTAAAAATTAATCTATATGTGAAACACCAAATTTTTTAATCAAGGACATTGTGATAATTTTCACTAGAGGTTGAAGTAATTAGAATTTTGGAGAATATGTGTACGACTTTTAATTGAATTTTGTGGTTTTATTACAATAAAAACATAGTAGGTACCTAATTTTGATAAGATAAAAATGTATATGGCTAAATTGGTTTTAAATGATTAATTTGTGGGTTAGTAAATAATTAAGAAAATATATTAAGGTTTTCTTAGGAGTATATATATGTGCATTTTGGTGAGACGACCACTGTAAGTTAGAAAAAAAAAAATAACAATTTAGAAATAAAGAAGAGGGACATCATCACTTCTGACAGTTTAGAGTTCAGAGGTTTTGATGTATTTGGATTCTTTCTTCTTCATATTGTTTCTCTATAGAATTCATTGGTGTGAACACGTGATTTTGCACCTCACTTCGTATACTTAGACTTTTGCAGGTTTTGAAATAAGTACCAGACCATTGGAAGAGCAACTAGATTTTTTGAAACCTTTGGAGCACCCTCGGGATATAGATGCACTCATATCAGACCGAAAAGGACCTGCCAGAGGCTCGAGAAGCTCGGACATGGCCTGAAACAGCTATTGCCACCAAGCATGCTAACGGTAGTGTCACCATGGTAGGCGGTTGCCGCCAAGGCTTCCTGGCGATAGTGACTTTCAAAATTCTTGTTTTGCCCCTCAAACCTCTATAAATAGAGGCCTTCACCATTTTTTGCTAACATTCTCTCTTTGAGAATTCCATACATTTGAGACATTTTCTCTCTATAATCCCTCTTTGGGTTTCTATCTCTAAAAATCTATTTTTGAGATTTTAATCTCTAACTTTTTTCTTTAAGAAATTAGGGGGGAATTAGTGGACTAAAGATTTAATTAAGCTCTCTTTGAGTTTCCAAATTAATCAAATCGACTATCTTTGAGTCTTAAAACCGATTAAGCTCTCTTTAAGCTCCCAACCAAGGTTTTTAGTTCTCTTTGAATGAAAAACCTACTCATTTGGTTCTCTTTGAACCGACACCCGTCATGCCTCCAACCAATTCTCATTGAATTAATTGGACCGCTTCTTCGAACCAGAGTCCAGAGGTGGAACTCTGATTTGGTAAGACTCTCTGACCGCCCCACCTAGAAAACTACAAAAAAGGTAAAAATTAGAATTTCGATCAGCCTTTTAAACCCAAAATCATATCCAAACCCTTCACAAGAAGGGCGAACTACGCGGATTTTGATTCTCATTCGAAGGGATATATAGGCATACTTTTAATCAAGCATCAAATCCAAAACCCTAAAATATTTCATTTGCTTTAAATTTGTTCATTTTGGAGGACATATGATTGGCCTATAACCCATAAGGGCTAGAGCAAATACCTCCAATTTAAATTGAGAAATTTGTGATTAAATTAGAACCCATAAGAGCTAGAGTTCAATTATTATTGATGTAATTACTTAATTTCTTTATCGCTTTCCTATTTATTTATTAGTTTAGCATCCATATAACTGCCATGCATATTAAACTGCTCATGAAATCATAATTTTAAGTCAAAATTAATTTGAAGCCAAAATTAATTTGAAGCTAAGTCAGAATTTCTTAAATAAAAAACCTAGTCTCCAAACTCAAATTCGTTCGAAAGTCTAGTGTATTTTATCCTTGTACAAGTAAATTGAGTCTTTTTTGGATTGTCCCTTATATTTTCCCATCAAAAATAAAAATAAAGTGGTGACTCCCCAAAAAATAGACAGAATTGAACTAAAACAGGTTTCAAAATAGAAATAAAGCAATTTTTTAAAACATGATAAGTAGAAATTCCAGGCGGCTAGGTATTTTGCCGACGTGAGACCAGGCCCCCAAAATGAGCTTTACTATTCCTAGAGCGGACCGGAAAGGTGCTCGAGTGAGACCTTACAATAGATAAGCTTTCTTGTAATATTTTCATAGTTTTAGAATTAATTGAACAGAGTTTTTAATTTCATTTTTGATGATTTGAAGTTGGGTTTTGATTTGATTATGGAATTAAGCTAGGTTTAGGTTATTATGGTTATGATGTCTTATTAAATCATTTGGGTGATAAAAAAAATTAAAAAAAATACTCAATATATCATTATTACTGAAGCGATGATTAATTTAGTTTTTGATCAATACAATTTTCAATTAGATTAAAAATCAGATTGGTGTTGTGAGAGATGAACTCTGCTATATCAGTTTCAGAGATATAATTTTTGCAATTAATTTTAGAGAACCATAAGATAAAATTTTAGGAGAGTTTTCACTTGTTGCTAGTACTAGGAGAGCTTGCTGAACCACTGACTTTGAGATTATATTTGGAGATATAATTGAAGTCCAAATTGAGATATTTTTGAGGTTATGTTTATTGGTATGTTAGCTAATTAGTGTTATATTTTATCAAGGTTTGGAATAGAAAAAGTTTTAGCTGCCAAAATGAATTTTTTAGATATGATTTGCACTTTAAGTTACATTTTGTGCATAAGCATTATATAATTATTCATATTAAATTTTTATATTTTTAATTGTACATTAACTACATGAATATTTTAAATGTTAATTTAGTATATGTATGCTCAGGTGATGTTTTGTTGGCCAGCTGACTCGATAAAAGAGTTGTTTTTATTATAAATTATTTTCGAAAAATATCAAATTCAGGGTTTGAATTTTAGCCAAAAGCTCAATTTTGGTCACGTAGAAAAAAAATAGATTAATTTTTCACTTATACTTATTTTTCAGATCAATTGAGGGTTTGGTCCGTTAATTAGACTAATGCTGTTAATTATGAAACCCATCCATATTTTTTAATTAATAAAAAATATGAAAATTAAAATTAAAAAAGAAAAGAAAAAGAAAGATGAAACTCATATTTGATCTAGACTCTGCTATTTTCAGTCACTTCCTTTATCAACCTCTCAAAAAACTTAGTCAATTTCCTTTTCTTTTTTCTCGTTCCATCTGTGGCTATAGCAGTGGAAGAGTGAACTGAT
This sequence comes from Aleurites moluccanus, assembly GCA_948193065.1. NCBI lineage: Eukaryota > Viridiplantae > Streptophyta > Magnoliopsida > Malpighiales > Euphorbiaceae > Aleurites > Aleurites moluccanus. The sequence continues at coordinate 7,758 of CANXYC010300877.1, read as the reverse complement.
GGAGATGAAAGTAATAATTGGTTGTTGTCTACGAAATCTATTCCATAGATTCACTTCAATTCTTTGAACTTTGAGTTAACCAATTAGTAATCTCTAACACAATCAAATAATTAACAAGTAAACAAGTACAGTAATTAAAACCTTACACACCAAAAATTGACACAAATAAACTCAAATTTGAGAAACCTAAGTCCTATTTCTTTTAAACCCTGAAATTTCAAAATCAAGAGGCACTAATTCCTTGGTAAATTTTTCGATTTAGAAACTCAAAAACCCCAAAAGAATGAACCTATTGCTTATTCAATTAAAGAAGCTTGTCGTTAATGGCAAGCTTGTCAAGTTCAAGAACTCATTTAAGATTCCTTCCAAAACTGCTTTTGTCTCTGATGCTATAGCACCGGCCAAGCCAAAGGTGAAGACTGAGGCTCCTGTTAAGCTGAAGAGCACGACAATGAAGTGTAAGGCTGAGGCTGAGCAAAAGCTAAATAAGGTGGCGAAATCCACAGTTGTGAAGTCTCTTGGAAAGAAGGAGGTGAAATCTTACGCTGTGAAAACATGAGGAAAAAAAGGTGGATGTTGTTGGAAAGAAGAACTCAAACTCGAATAGGTTTCATGGTTGCAGAAATGGGATTGGATCCTAATGGTATAGGAAGATCTAATGGATTTTTAGCCTAAGAGGTTTTTGAATAATGGAGGAGAAGTGTTTGATATAACTGGATGGTTGTGGATGGAGATGAGATGACTATGGATGGAGATGTTTGTCTGAGAAACAAGAGTTTACTGGTTTTCATCCTTTTTTTTAATCTTAATTTTAATATTTTTATTATTTACAAATATTTTTTTTTAATTTTAATTTTTTATTAATTAAAAATATGGATGGATCCCATAATTAACACCGTTAGTCTAATTAACTTATCAAATCCTCAATTGTTCCAAAAATTGAGTATAAGGGGAAAATTAGTCCATTTTTTCTATGTGACCCAAATTAAACTTTTGGCCTGAGTTCAGACCCTGAATTGGGTGTTTTCCCAATTATTTGGCATAAGGTGAGGACCATATGTGTTTAAATGATTTAATATTAAATAAATTAAAAATTATAAACTTTTTTGTGTATTTAATTATATGTACTAGAAGTCAGGAAACAATGATTATTAATATATGTTTATGTGTTCTAATAATTAGATGAATTAAATGATATGTGCTAACGTAATTTATGAAATTGCTTTGATTTAAATGTATGTCATATTTTGTATGGGTTGGGATAAGATCAAAACTTGATCTTCCCTATTGTGCACATGAATTAATATGAATTTAAGTATAAATGTCTTATATGTTATATGTGTACCAGGCTTGCTCGCAGCACCTCATTTTTAATTGGTACATGAGTATTGAATTTTATATGTTATAATTGTGCTTTCAGCCAGATATGTTATAATTGGACTTTTAATTTTGTATGTTATACTTAGACTCTTAAGTCTTATATGTTAATTGATAGGTTTTGTGAATGTCTTCATTCCAATTATTTGTTTTTGTGAAATTTGTGTAACTGTTATTTGTAATAATGTTAATTGTTAATTGTTGATAGTTGTAAATGATATATGTCTTATATGTATATATTTTTATTACATTATTAATTGTATTTATTATATGGTGATATATATCTGTCATATGTATAAATGAATTGATTGGTTAGTCAATTGCATGTCAAACTAGCTAGAAGTTTCCTGCTACATATGTTTCTCACTGAGCAATATTATGTATGCTCATTCCTCCACAATTCTTCTTTTTACAGGTTATTAGTTATTTGTAAGGTTATTCTTTTATTTCTTCCCTCTGAGACAAGCCAAGATCTAGAAGATTTATTTAGTTTATTCTTAGATGATTTTCATTATAGGGTTAGGTTGTAACTAACCTAAAATCAATATTTTTAACAATTATATTTTGTTAAGTTATTATTTGGAACATAAATTCAGTTGTTTTATGGTACTTAATCATGAATAATTGGAAATGAGTATTTAATTAAATGTTCATGTGTAATCACATAGGTTATAAGTATAGTATTTGCTAGGCTTGTTTGTTAGACTCCGATCTAGATACAACCGGTCATGACTCTGAATTTGGGTCATGACAAAAGGTGGTATCAGAGTTTTAGGTTTCGAAGAGTAAAAAATTAATAGAATATTCATTATTTGAAATTCTATGTTGTTTTGTATTCCGCTGTTCGTTTTTTAGTATTATTTGTTTCTCAATTTGAGTTCCTTTTCATTTCAAACTTTTATTCTTCAACCTTTGTTACTTCTATCTAAAGTCATCTCTTGTTTCTCATTCTAAACCTTATTTTTCTTAAGGTATAGTATATCACTTGATTCTTAATTTGATTTTGTCTTCTTTAAACCTTTCATTATATTGCCTTTGTCCTTTCCTTTAATTGACATTAATTTTTTTTCTTATTCAATATTTTGTTTTCCTAATATGTCATATCTCATATATTTCTCATTAGAATTTGTTTTCATTATGCCACATGTTTCTCTCTCTGGCCTCTGTTACGCTGTTGACCCTGCTATATTATAGGCTGTGACCCTGGAGAGGTAGTCTGCTGACCTTTCATCTAGGGGCAATACTTGATGAAATGACCTTTTTGCCCACATTTAATACAAACCCCACTCAGCCATCTACATATACCACCATGTCTTTGGCCACAATGCTGACAAGCAGGATAAGTATGACTGGTCTGCTCTGTTCTAGATACACCAGCAGACACTCTCGAGGCTGATGATGCAGCTACGGATCTAGTATGTCCCTCTGCAGTACTGACCACTATCTAGCTCTATGCAGGCCTACTCTGGAAGCTCTATCCTTCCCCTACTCTCATCTGTCCACCTTGACCTCGGCTACTACTCTTTCTTTTTTATATTTCAATTCCATCTGAGTAGCCTTGTCAATTATCTTGGTCAAAGATGTGAACTCCATTGATAGGAGGGAATTATGTAAAAAGGCATGCAGTCCAAGTCTGAATCTATTAATCTCAGCAGTTTTATTAGGCACAATATGCCAAGCAAATTTGACCAACCTCATGAACTCTTTTGCATACTCTATCATGCTCATACTACCTTATTCTAACCTCTTAAACTGTATCATCCTCCTATTTTTTCCCCCCTTAATAAGGAACTCATCTATCATGGACTACTTGAACTTTGCCCAAGTAGGCGGATCATGACCATACAATCTGATCTCTATATGCCTCTCAAACCAGTCTGAAGCTCTATCTGTCAATAATAACCCAACCAGCTCAATAGCTCAGGCCTCTAAGCAGGGTAATCTCCGGACAACCTTCTCAACCTATGATAAAAATCTGGTAGGCTCATCTCCCTACTCACCTTTAAACTCAGGCAATCCCAACTTCAAAAAATTATACATTGAGATGCCCTCTTCATCGAGACCCCTTCTGACCTCTCAGTATGCAACTGGCTCTAGAGGTGGAGCAGCAACTGGTGGAGGTACAATAGGTGGTGGTGGCACTGGTGCTAACATAGGCTCTTGCCTCATTCTTCTCAATTCAGTTATCTCTCTTCTTAACTGCTCATTTTCTTTCATTAGCTTTTCATTCACAGCTTCAATATTTTCTTTTACTGCCTCCCCATCCATATCCACTCTTCGCCTCACTGGTGGCTGCTCCACATCTTCAAATTGTTTAGAGCTATCTAAGACTCAACCTCAGCCTCTAATCTCCTACCGAGACAAGGAGGACCCCGCCTCTCTGGCTCTGGTCGAATAGCACCTTGTCCTTATCCTCTCGGACGCCCCCTAGGCGGCATTTTACTATAAACAAATACAAATGAGAAAATATCAATTAATGATACATAAATAAACACATATAACACATAACTGATAAATGATGATATAGGAATTCCTATTGCTCCATGGTTTTCCTACAATTAATATCTTATATGCACTTTAAGTTTTATTTTATGTAAATTATTTCTTTGCTCTAATACCAACTCTGTCACATCCCCCTCTTCAGGAAATGTGACAGTCCTAGGGTATACGTAAGCGTAAGGCCTCCTAAACTCGTAAAACCTAATGCACTAATTTTTATAGAAATTTCACCATAACTTCCCCATAAATTCATGTTAATACCTGGGACCCATGTCCCTCTCTTCTACAATATCAATCACACAACTTGCAGAGGAAATGACACTTCTAAACTTCCATCCTTAACCCCCGAATCTACCACAAATCAAATAATAATTCATAACACTTCAATAAAGCAACCCGTAATCAAATTTTATTTTCACTAGATATTTCAAACTATATATTTATACTAAGTTAGAATTATTATAATTTACACATAAAGTATTATTAACTCTAACATTTTTAACTATGGAGCACTAATTGAAATATAAAACAAAAAAGAATTTACATAAGCAATAAAGATTCCCAGCACCGGAGAAGAATATGGCTGGAACCGCTGCTATCTACTGACACCTGAAAAATTATAAACCATAGAAAAGTGAGATGATAATCAGTGAATAACATATATAGCACCTCCCTAGTAAGGTTAGAAATGTAAAAGGAACAATTGGGCAACAATAAATGAATAATATGAATGGTAATAGCCATTTCCCATGAACAAATAAATAATAAGAATTTAGCCACTGGAATCCAATAAAGGTAACAAGTATGTCAAGTTGGTGCTCAATGAAACAATAGACTTTAAATCACATAGAATTTGTATCAATTAAATAAGTTGAGCCAAATGCTCCAATATCAATATGTTGAGCCAATTGCTCATATAATAATATATCGAGCCAAATGCTCATATAACAATGACAGAAAGCAAAATCCACTGAAATATAGACAGAGGCTACATATCCTGATAGCATGTTGTAATACCTGTTAAATTTTTTTTTATTATTATTATTTTATGCATGTTTGTTGAGATGATTGTGGACAAATTAGTGTTTTGAGAATTTCAAAATCTGTTGAGTAGGGTTTGGTGAGTCAGTTTTCATGATCTTAAAAGAATAATTTGAAAAAGTGTAAACATGAAAAATGTTCCTTTATATGTTATTGTAACACCTCAGTTGAAACCTTAGCAGTAGAGCTTAGGCATTTGACCGGGTTAAAGGGTGCTTTTATGCTTTTGCATGTTAACGTGTTATTTGATTTTATAAATGTGATTTTGATGTCCATATGTTGATAACTTCATGATATTATGCTTACATGACTCAATATGTTATTAGTTTTGAATTGAAACCCTGAATTGAGAAATTCTTGGTTCAGGGGTAAATTGGTCATTTCGTACTCTTGTGATACGTGAAACATGTGAAATTGATGAATTTGATATTTTTATGATTTAATTTATTTATAATTGATAAAAATTGAATTTTTGAAATTTAAATGTGAATTTGTTGCTATTTGGGTTAAAAGTTGACCAAAATAATAACTTTGACTTTTCCGATCAAAATTTTATTTTCTCCTCGGTATGATTTAATTTAATTATGTGTCACAGTTAGAATTAGTATATTATAGTTGATGAAATAAATTAAAAAACATGTTAGAATTAGTGGATTATTTGAATTTGAAATTCAAAATTTGAGTGGAAGATGATGTCACCTCCCACTCAAACTAGGGTATATTTTTAAACTTGGTAAAATAAACTTATATATGTATATTAAATTAATTATCCTAAGGATAGAGAGAGGGAAGGAGGGGCCGACCATTTTGGGGGAATAAGGGCTAAAGCATTTAAATAAAACCCATTTTCCCTTCTCCCATTTCACTTCACGTTTCTTCTTTCTCCCAAACCTCTTTCACTTCCATCTCTTCTTCTTCCTTCTCCATTAGAGCCGGCCACTTCCATAAACCTTTGAGAGGAAATTTCTTCTTCTTCTTTTGCTAAAGACTTTCTCCTTTCTTGAGTGAAGCTTAGAGTGAGAAGTGGTTAAGTGGTGGAAACTAGGGTTTCTCCAATTAGGTTTCTACCAAGCTTCTTCTCAAAGGTTTGTTGTTCTCCCTTCTCTTTTCTTTTAAGGGCCGAGATAATGATTTGTTTGAGCTATTTGAGGATTAAAAATCTGAATTTTCTTGATGTTGTTTCCATAGTGGGTTCGTTTTCTCTTGATGAGAATGGAGTAGAGTTGTTAGTTCATGGATTCAAATTTGTTGTTATGAATATGTATATTGTGATTTGATTTTTTTTTTTTTTTTTTTTGTTGTTGCTGAAATGGGGTGGATAATTAAGAGATTGGTGACCTAAAAATCTGAAAAATATTGGGTTGAGGGTTCCTTGGTTGAATATGTATGATGTATGTATATATTGTGTGATTGAATGAGAAGAATGGGTATATTGTGCAATTCTGGAATTGAAGGCAGATTTGACTTTCGGGTTTTTTTTCCTTATAACTTAAGTTACCATGCATGAAATTAGTTGATTCTTGTGGTAGATAAAACTAGACATATAGGTCTTCATTTCATATGAAGATAGTAAAGTCAAAATCAGAAGTTAATCTAATGAAATTCTGGGTGCAAATAGCTGGCCCCTGCTTAAAATGGGAACAGAGTGGGTTAGGTAGTTTCTGTTGTAGCCTTGGAAAATGAACTTGAAAAATTAAGTTTCTTAATGCGTTGGAAATATAAGAGAATAATATAAATTTGTTTAGAAGATACCAAGTTGAGATGAAGTTCATAGCTAACCTAAAAAATTTAATGAACTTGGAAAACAAAATCTGGAAATAGTTTCATGTGAATGTCTATGTTCTTAAATGAAAAGGTTATATATACATATACACCATTGGGTTGCTTCTTGTGTAAACCTTGTGAAAATATATGGATATTTATTAACATGTGACCACATGAGAAGAATGTTTATTGTAACATATGTAAGATTTTATTTAAAAGGATGCGTAGTTACTCAACCTGCTTGAATTGTGAGTATTTAAAATTTGGTTGATATGGCATGAAACTTTGACTTGAACGTGAACCCAAAATTGATCCGGTTTACTTATGACGTGCTATATTTGTGTTGTATGGGAAGAAACTAAAGTTTAAAGTTTAATTAGTGCAAATTTTGATTGATTGGTTTGGTATTAATTTCAAAAGAGTTATTTTGATATTTTTACGAAAAATGAGTATTTGAACGGAATTTTGTGGTTTTCATGTATGTACTGAGTTTATGTGATTTTATCGAGTCTTATCGGAGAGTTGGGTTCCGTGTAGGAGAGTCCTCGAAAGGGAAAGAAAAGGTCATGGACCTTTAGGCACGAGAGACCCGCCGAGGGTCTTTTGGTCTTTTGCATTCCAGGTGTTTTTTTTTTTAAATATGTCTTAGCATTTCTAACTTAGTTTGTGTATATTTGAACATAAAAAATGACCTTTGATCATATTGGATCGAATTCTGACCGATATGGCAAAGTGGGCCTAATTGGGCCGATTGGCCCGACGGGCTAATTTTATAAATTAGTCCCGAATTATCCCAAATGTATTTAAAAATATATATTAATGTTACTCGACATAATTTATCATCTATTGGTTGCATATTCATGCTATTTGGAAAATAATGCATATGGTAATTTAACAGGGCTGCTACGATAATGCAGTGGGTAAAATTCATCGACAGTGTGCACACTGGTATCTATTGGACCCTAGCTAGAGAGGGGTAAGGCTCTATGCCATAAGGACTGATCCTCCTTATGACTATATTATTGGAAATGGTGAAATTATTGGGAGATTATATATATATTTGTTATTGGGCCCTAT
>CANXYC010300795.1:0-15995 GCA_948193065.1 Aleurites moluccanus | reverse complement strand
CATTCTGATTTCTCCCACATTAATTACCATTAATGACTTCAGATTACTTGCAATAAATTCTATATACTCAATATTAATTATCCTAACCCATAGACTTAAATAAATCTAAAGAAAATAGTTTAAGAAGAAAATTTACCTTATTTTCCTCAACGCTGAAATTTCTGTGATTCTTGCTCAAATATGATGATTTCTACCTTAATACAGAATAATATAGAAGTCTAATACATTAATTTAAGTATTAATGCCTTAGAAAATAAAATAAAACTAATATGAGAAAAAAACTGAATATTAACAAAGAAAGAAGGAAGGAAAAATCGTAAAAACGCTACTGGGTTTGCTGGAGTTAAATAGACCACTGCCCCAGAAACACGCTTGCCAGCTCGCCTCGCCAATCCTGCCTCGGCAAAGCTACCTCGCCTAAGCCATCTTGCTATTCCCACTTCACATTTTCTAGCTTGCACTTTCCAGCTCACCAAACTTATTCGACAATGCCACTTCGCTAATCCAACTCGCATATGTCACCTCAAATATGCTGCCTTGCCAGACTCTTCTCGCGAACTCTTCCTCGCTTATGCCACTTCACTTCTTCGCCTCTTTGCTAAACTCTGCTTCGCGAACTGATACTTCACATATTCCCTCTTCGCATAATGCCTCTTCTTATAATGCCACCTCGCCTTTCCTCTTTGCCAAATCCTCTTCGCCAAACCTCTTCGCCAAATCCTTTTCGCCAAACCTCTTCGCATATGCCACTTTGCATATGCCTCTACGCCAATTGCCACCTCGGCAATCTCACTTCACCACTTCGCATTTCCGGCTCACAAAATGCCACTTCGCATTTTTTCGGCTCACCACACTAAAATTTCTCCAAGTTAAAACCTTTTCTGGACATCTCACACTTAGCTAGCTCGAAAGTGAGCTACAAGTGTCCAAACTTATTGATTCTTTTTACTACTTAAAATAAACATGCAGAAGCACAACATATCAAATTTTCAAATCATAAAGACAAACACACAGACCATGGTGACTCTCCAAATGTCACCCAGACTTACTGCCTTAGAATCTCTCCGAATAGTCCTGAGAAAAATCACTCTCCACTAAGATATACTTATCCAAAAATTCTGCAATTTTACAGCCATCATCACAACACACAAAGGAACATTTTTCATGTTCATACCTTTAGCTAATTCTATCTCAGTCATTTTCAGTAATTTCAAACATACTCTGACTTCCTGCAGAAACACTCAACCATACTAGTCTTACTCAAATAAACATAACTCATCACTTACACAGAATTTTGCCAAACCATTTTACCAAATTATATTAAGATATAAACTCACAACTTTCATGTTTAACACTTTACCAAATTATGTCTTTAAAATTATGAAATTAATCTCACAAAATCCTAAAACTAGAAAGATTAAAATTTCTGAAATTCTCAACATTCACATTTGAAATTAATTAATTCTCCAAACATACAAAATTAATAAAAACACTACAAAAATGGTAGATATTACATGCTCATTTTTTAGGATGATTTCTCACGGAGGAGGCGGCCTTAGCACCTTTTGCAAATGATTTTGACATTTTAAAGTCGCCACCTTAAGTTATTTTTTATTGGGAAAATTTAAAGTAAAAACCCATTTTAACTCTAATTTTATCCCAAAGGAAATAAAGTGCACTAGTCTTTGAAACCAAAGAGGATTCGGAGATTAGGTTTTCGGTTGAACTTAGCTTTTAATTTTAATCTTGATTTAAGGTATTTTCATGAGCAATTTAAAGGATGAGATATAAAGAAGCATGAGTAAGTAAATGAATGGACGAAAGTGATAAAATAAAGCAGTAAAACTGTTAAGAGAGCAATAAATTAAATTTTTACAATTCAGAAATCCCAAACTAGGGGATATCAACTCTAGCCCTTATGGGTTCTAGGTTTATCACACATTCGCTGAATAATACATTCAATAAAGTAATTAATTAATAGAAAAGAGATCACTTTGACCTTTTTTGGATTTGAAGCCCTTACATAGGTTGCCTGCGTATCCCGTTGAATGGCAATCATAACCCACGCAGTTCTTCTTTCTTATGAAGGAAGGTTGATTTATGCCCAATTTATCATATTTTAATTTTTTATTTTGATGCTTTATCAAAGTAAAGAAGATGAGTTAGGAGACGGTACCTTCTCCCTTACTTTTTGAGGAGGCGGCGGTCCAATTGCTCGCTCATATCAGAGCTCCATTTTGGATTGATTAAAGCCTGGGAAGACAGTCGAATTGTCTTTTATCTATCTTTTTTGGGGAGGCGGAGGTCAGATTGCTTGCCTGGATTGGAACTCCACTTGGGATCGGTTAAAGCCCGGGAAGACAATCAAATTGTCTTTTATCTGATAATTCAAAACAAGCAAATCAACAGAGTGATTTTGTGTTGAAAATAATTTTAAGGCTCCACACGCCCCGGGTTTAGTCCTTCTTTAGCTCAAAGAGAACTAAAGAAAATTGGCTCCACACGCCCCAAATGATTATTCTTTAAACTCAAAGAGAGTTAAAGAAATAAGAAGAAATAGGTATGTGAGGAAGAATAGATGAAATCTAAGAAGGAAAATTCGACTTTTAGCGATTTTGGGACCTCTTTTATGAAGGAGGGGGCGAAGGAGGGTGGTAGCACAAAAGGTGGCCGGCGGTACCGCCGGAGGGAGGTGGTGCCGGGCATCAACGCATTCCCTTAAGGGTGGCAGCCGAGGCCCATACTAGGGTCTGACGGTTTCTAAGTTTTTTCGGTGCGCGAGCTTGGTTCCGGTGAGTGTCGATCAACTAGGCACGTGTCCGGCAGGTGCAAAAAATGAGTGTTCACAGCTGCTCCCATTACGGTTATCCATTTTGGATGACAGATGTGATGTAGGTGAACCGGGTTGTTCCTGTCTATTTGGAATGAAAGAAATGCATTCTGATCGTATTTTGCAGGATCTGGAGGCGAGATGGAAAATTGATTTTGATTTCAAACATTTTTCAAAATTAAATCGGGTGAAAAATAGATTTTGATTTCGGACATTTTTCAGAATGAAATTGGATAGAAAATGGATTTTGATTTCAAACATCTTTCAAAATGAAATGAGATGGAAAATGGATTTTGATTTCTAACATCTTTCAGAATGAAATTAGATGAAAAATGGATTTTGATTTTCAAACATCTTTCAGAATGAAATCGGGTGGAAATGGATTTTGATTTCAGACATTTTTCAGAATGAAATTAATTGGAAAATGGATTTTGATTTTCAAACATCTTTCAAAATGAAATCAGATGAAAAATAGATTTTGATTTCAAACATCTTTCATAATGAAATTAGATGGAAAATGGATTTTGATTTTCAAACATCTTTCAGAATGAAATCGGGTGGAAATGGATTTTGATTTCAGACATATTTCAGAATGAAATTTGATGGAAAATTGATTTTGATTTCAAACATCTTTCAGAATGAAATTAGATGAAAAATAGATTTTGACTTCAGACATATTTCAGAATGAAATTTGATGGAAAATGGATTTTGATTTTCAAACATCTTTTAGAATGAAATCGGGTGGAAATGGATTTTGATTTCAGACATTTTTCAGAATGAAATTAGATGGAAAATGGATTTTGATTTCGCCAAGGGCTGTTTGGGCTTAAAATGATTTTTAGTTTGCCAAGGGCTACTTGGACTTAAAATGATTTTTGTCTTGCCAAGTGCTATTTGGGTTTAAAATGATTTTTAGTTTGCCAAGGGCTGCTTGGGCCTAAAATGATTTTTGGTTTGCCAAGGGCTACTTGGGCTTAAAATGATTGTTGGTTCGCCAAGGGCTATTTGGGCTTAAAATGATTTTTGGTTTGCCAATGGCTATTTGGGCTTAAAATAATTTTTTGTTTGCCAAGGGTTGTTTGGGCTTAAAATAATTTTTGATTTGCCAAGGGCTACTTAGGCTTAAAATGATTGTTGGTTTGCCAAGGCTACTTGGGCTTAAACTGATTTTTGGTTTGTCAGGGGCTACTTGGGTTTAAAATGATTTTTGGTTTACCAAGGGCTTGCTTGGGCTTAAAATGATTTTTAGTTTGTCAAGGCTTGCTTAGGCTTAAAATGATTTTTTGGTTTGCCAAGGGCTTGCTTGGGCTTAAAATGATTTTTTTATTTGCCAAAGGATGCTTGGGCTTAAAATGATTTTAATCTCTTCAAGTTCAAGATTAAATGAGTGGGACTTTAATGATATGTGACTTTTGAACCTTTAAGTTAAAGGAAATGATGCATGACTTAAGAGATTTTCTAAAGTTTGAGGAAAAAATGCAATTTAGGATGTCCTAAATCAGAAATAATTTAATGAGATGCAATATCCTAACTCTATGCTAGGCTAGAAGTTATCTTTGGACAATCAATTTTTTTGAAAAAATAAAACCTAAATCCGTTTTAGTTTGGAAAATGCATTAATCTTGGAGGGTTCAATGAGCTTTGATTGAAACTAATTGAGACTCTGAATTTTGCATTTGCATCCTATTTCTAATGCATATTTTGACAAATCTAATAACTTGAACCAGTGAAAGGCTGATATGCATTGTAAGGTGATAATTTATGAGAAATGTTAGATTGATGATTGAAATTTTAGCAGGATGCCTCACTTTTGAAGGAAGGTGACTTGTGGAAAAGGGTGACTTGGTTATTTTATTGGTCTTTGAGAGTGAGATTAAGGGCATTGATCTTGGATCAAAGGTTGCATCAAGTTTGATCAAATGATGAGATTTTAGTTGATATGGCATCTTGGATTTGAATAGGGTTTGATCTTAGATCAAAGGGTAAGTTTGGGGCTTGATCTTGGATCAAAGGTTGAGATTATGGTTGATCTTGGATCATGGATTTGAATAAGGTTTGAACTAAGGACTACACTTGGGTTCTTGTGGAGATGACCCATTGTTGGGGATCGTGATTTGAAGAGATGGCCTACTTTTTAGGAATGATGACTTAGATCACTTTGGTGGTTATTAAGGTTTGAGAGAGAGTTGGCAATTTGTTAGGTAGTGACCACGGAGAGGTGAGGTTTTGAAGCCACATTCAGTTTTGACCGAGTATGTTGGATTGAGGATGATTCCGTGCTTAATATTGGTTCAAAGATTAATTTGGAAGGCTGAGGTCAAGTATGCCTTGTAGGAATGGTTTTGGACTCCTAAAGGTCAACTATATGAGTTGGTCATATCGGTTTGATTTTGGACACTTAATAGAAGGCAATGTGGATTGGTTTTATTTGGACCGAAGGATTGGCTTTACGAGTTTGTCTATTTGGTTCTTGCCAAAGATGACTTTGTTAAATGAGTTTTATGAAAAATGAATTTGTGGTTGGCTCTGTCTCAGGCTAGAGGCTTTTTCAGATGGGTTCGGACCTTCAAAAAGATAACTTGGCTACTTAGGCTCATGGACCTTGATTCGTGATCCACTTTTGATTCCATACCTGACCCAACTTCAAAAGGGCAATAGGTTTTAAATTTGGTAATGAGGGCTTGGCTATTCAGACGATCCAAGGATCACTTGAGAATTTTGACTTTGGTTTCACTAATGAAGATTAGAGGAATCTAAACACTTTTTGCTCAAACCATTGAATCCTTTCTGCTTTGCCCCTTGAGCTTGGACTTGCTTTTGGGAAATGAGAGGTTTTATGTGTTTGGCTTATGGGAAAAACAAGCGGAGCTATTCCTACTATTTAAGATTGAAAAGATTCTTGGGGCTGACACTTTGTCGGTTTGGACCAGTAGGACTGACACACGGGTCAATGACTTGATAGACACTTTATCGATTGGATTCTTTGGAAATGACACACAAGTCAAATGACTTGAAAGAAAATTCATTCATCATGAAAGAAAAAAAGACTCTATGATTTGATGATTTGGACAATCGACTCAAGGAATGATGACTTTGGATTACTTATCCTCGCATGATGGATTTAATCTACTTAGTCACAGTAACTAGATGTTGACTTTAGAAAATATGCCCCTGACGAGGGATTAGGGTAGTTTAGTCATTTAACTGTTTTGACTAAGAGATGTGATGATTGACATAAAAGGACATACCCTTGATGAGGGACAAAGACAACTTAGCCAATTAGCTAAAAGATGTGACAGATTAATCATTTGACACGAAGATACTGAAATAACTTTGATGATTATGACGAGGACTTGTTAGCAACTTTTGCTATGATGATTTGACTCAGAAAATGATTTTTTTTTTTTTTGCTCTAATTTTTTCCCGAGCTGCCTTTCAAGGTTTTCAACTCGCCGAACTACTCTAATTTTTGCCTAAGCCACCTTATTTAGGTTTTCAACTTAGCGAGCACAAGTCAATTAATCTGGGCACAAAAAAATGATAATTTTATTATGCATTGGATCGTACCCAAGGTGGACTGCCTATGTATCTCCAGTTGCATTTTTTTTTTACACATCAAAATTTTCTTTTGGGAGAATCAGGTCCTCATAGTTCTGTTCGTACAATGCATCATGAAATAGAAATTACACAAAGTACCTTTTTAGTTGATCAAGATTACAAGAATTTGAAAATTCATTCCCATCCAAATCCATAAGTATGACACCTCCATCGGACATGATCTTTTTGAGCACATATGGGCCGACCCAATTTGGTCTGAACTTTCCTCTTGGATCATGAACAGGAGATCTGATTTCCTTTAATACCAAGTTGTCTTCTTCCAACCCTCTGATAGTTACTCCCTTGTTGAAATGCTTTTCTTGAAACATACTTTAGATCAAATGTCACTAGTTCTGTCATTCAACGTGTCATTTTGCTATCAAGAACTGACCTCTCCATAAGGAATTTCAAAGGGCTCTTATCTGCAAGAACATAAGTAGTGAAAGAAATTAAGTAATGTTGAAGCTTATGGCATGCCCAAACTGAAGCGAGGCACAACTGCTTGATTTGGTTGTATTTAAGTTCATAAGCTAGCATTTGCTTATTCAAATAATAGATGGCATTCTCTTTATAAGAATCTTTGGCATTCTGGCGAGCATTGCCCCCATGGCTTCTTGAGTAACAGATATACAAAACAATAAGGAAGAATCACCTCGAAGCTCCTAAATGATCATTAGCTATTAGAGATTTTATGACCATATCATCCACATATACATTAATATCTTTGTGCATCATATTATGGAAAAGAATGGTTGCCATCCTTTGGTAGGTTGCCCCAACATTCTTTAGCCTAAAACGCATAACAATAGGATGCCCCATTCTGTCACATACACTATTTTTTTTCGGGAAGGTACACCTAGATCTAATTATATCCCATATACAAATCAGTCAAAGAGACCAATTTGGATCCTGCCATGTGACCAACCAACAAGTCGATGTGAGGTAAATGAAAATCATCCTTCAGCAAGCCTTGTCCACATCTTTGTAGTCCACACTCATCCTTTTCTTCTCAACCTTCTGGGTATATACACTATTTTGGCTAACCACGAGGGGTAAGTAATAGGCTTGATAAAATCATTCTTCAACAACTTGGCAACTTCTTCTTTGATTTTGAGAGACCACTCTGCCTTCATCCTCCATAACTTTTGTTTTACAGGCTTCACATTCTCAAGGTCGGAATCTTATAGGCTACTATGCTCTGGATCGATACCCATTATGTCTTCAAGTTGCCAGGCAAAACAATCTAAAAATTCTTGAACAATCTTGACTAGAGAAGCCTTATCATGGAATGATGATGCAATGAATGTGAATTTCAATTTATTATCTGTGCCAAAGTTAATTATTTTTTTTTATGCCTCTTTTAAATTGGATTCATGGAGAGGGAAAAAAGACTCAAGGATATAAGAGGAAAATTGAACACTTTTATTGATAACAAAAGTTTCGTCCTCCCAGACTACATCAAAATTAAAATAAGGACTAAGGAGATCTAGTACAGATGCTACAGAGGAAAAAGTAGAAACATACTCAACATACTCTGACTCTGACTCAGGTTTAGACTCTGATTTGAATTCAATCTCAAACAGGTCAGGTTAACTGGGCTTGAATTCCTCCATAAACTATGCTAATTTGGGCTTTGGTTGGTTGATGAGGTGGGGTCTATTTCCACTTACCTTCCTCCTAATCTAAATCTTCAGACCTGAAGGGATTGATAATAGTTTGAAGGTAAATGGGGGCATTGGATATCAGACCAGGGGGAGGATATCTCCAATGTCAATGAGATCTTGGATTTTGTGTCTTAAGTTCTTGCACACATTTGTTTTATACCCAGAACTTTGATGATAATTACAGTACTCATTCATATTCCAGCTTTTAGGCAAAGGGTTAGGAGGTGCCTTTAATTATAAAGGTGTGACCAATTTAGATTCCAAAGCCTTCTTGTAAATGAAGCTCAAGGGTATACCCAAATCCGTGAATTTCCTTTTCAGAGACTGACTCTTCTGTTTGGTAGAGGTGATGGAAGTGAAAGTGTTATTCTTCTTGTATCTTTTCTCCATTATGTGGCCTTGTTCTAACACAACAGTATTGCACTTCACATATGTAACACCCTCAAATTTCATTTATATAACCTTGAATATATGTTATTTAAGCATAAATAAAGTTGATTTAGACATTAGAACATCATACTTGTGCGATTTGACAAATCGCTAAAAATCGACTCGGTGGATCGGTAAGCACGTCTACTTTATGATTAACGAACGAGTTCGGAATTTTAACTTTTGAATATCACGTTAGACTCATAAGCTGGAGAAATATAAGAAATATTGTTTCAAAATTGAAATGGGACAAAAAGATAAATGGTTATAAGTTTCGGGTTCAAAATGCGAATACACGAAGTGTCGGGGGGAAATCGAATTAGCTGAGAGTTAATTAATATAAATAGCTATCTAGTTCTCCAAGAATAAGAAAATTCTCCTCCTTCCTCCATTGTTATAGCAAAGTCACCTCCTTCTCCAAAACTCCACCAAATTCATCCAAACTTCAAGCAAAATCGATAGAAAACTCAGTTAAACTACCGATTAAGCTAGTTTCTATCAAAAATTCCAAGAAATTCAAGCTAGAAATTGAAGAACCATTCAACCTAAATTTCGGCCACAACTTGAATTCAGGTGAGGATGATTTTTTTCTTCATTCTTTTGATTCATTTAAGCTACATAGGTGATTATAAACATGATTAGAACAATAGATTTCAAGATTGGATCGAAATTAGAGAAAACCTAAAACTAAGTTTATGTTTAAAATGGATTTTCTGTATAGGATTCCATAATTCCAATTAATGTTTATATATGTTAGTTAGTATCCATTTAAGTCTAAATATGTGGTAAAATTGACTGTAGAATTGAAGGAAACCGAAGAACACTGCTTTTGCCTGTTATAGGCAAATCGGCTTTTTATCACGTAAACGATCAATTCGTCAGTTCTGGTGAGTTATATGTATATTATTATGCATGTTTAAACCTTTCTTTGATCAATTTGAATCCATTTAAATTCCTGTAACTTTTTGGCCAAAGTGTTTCATTTGAGTTTCCTTTGAATTTTCCTTGAATTAAAGCTTCGATTGTGTTGTTTATTGATGTATATAAACCCTGTTTGATAATGCTTTTGTGTTTGTTGCCATTGGAGCTTGAATTGTGAACTTTGGATTTTTATCAATATGTCCCAAAACTATATTTATTTAGTCCTAAAGTGGTGCACACCAAGTGGTCAATGAAATGACCGTTGTTAAATTCTTTAAGAATCCAATTGTTACCAAATTTGTTAAAATGGGTGACTTTCTTTGTCACTAGTGTAAATGTGTCTTCTTGATATATTTTGAACTTGTATTCTAAATGACTTTTGTGGCATTTTGTCTATACTATAATTTTCCTTTGTTAAGGATAATGATCCTATATGTGTTTACTTGCCTAAACAGCTGAAATGAGCTAAAGTTACAGAAATTGAGCCTTATTGATTTGCTATTTTATTTGCTATTTTTAGCCTATTCTAATGTTTGTATGACAGAGCTACCTTACTGATGGGGTAGTGGGTAAATACCATCAGTATTGTGCATAATGAAATTCCAGTGATACCCTAGCTAGGAAGGGTTATGGTCCTAGCCATAGGGTCTGATCCACCTTATGCTATTTACATGTTATATTGATAATAATATACGTTTCATGACCCAGTATCTATTATATATACATGTTATTATTTCTTTTAGTGCTTATACATCTATATTTGATGTCTATAAACCATTTTGCTTGATTTAGTCCTTTAATGTGCTATCCATAAGTCAATTGTTAATATTGTTCATTTGTTGTTTCCTACCTAGCTTAATGTATGATAATATATATATTGACTCACTGAGTATGAAAATACTCACCCTTTTAGTGGTTTATCTTTTTAGGTCAGAAATAGAGTTGGTCCAAGATTTCTTCATCAGTGGATCCAGCTTTGTTATAATAATGTAAATATTGAACTTGTATATATTTTAGATGCTCCATGGATATGTAAATTATTGTGATGACTATACTTAGTACGGTCTGTAATATTATTAGTTGCTGATATTTACTATATATAAGATGTGTTGAGATCAGATATAATCATAGATGATGACAGATAGATTGATTATATGGATATAGATATATTATAGCAGGTGATATTTACAGGTTATAGAAGAGTTCTACGGGTGTCGGTAATCTTATACTGTTCCTACATCCTAGGACCGTCATATTTCCAAATTGGGATGTGACAACAGACTTTTCCATGGGTGAATGGGTGAAGGTTTCCTTACCTTGAAAAGGATTCAAGGAAAAGGAAAGGTTGGTGTTAGTCATGTTAACTTGAGGTGTAATTGAAGAGCTTGGATGAGCTGGTTTGGGCCTGGTCTGATTTATGGATTTTATATCATCAATCTGGGAATTCAAGCCTTTGGTCACATAGGCCAGTGCATTATGGAAGCTAGTTTGTTGAGCGGTCAGGGCTTTGGAAAAATCGGCCTGTTGAGCAATCAATATTTCATTGAAGCTGGCTTGTTGAACGATTAAGGCTTCGTTGAAGCAGATTTGTTGAGCATTAAGGGTGGATTTGAGCATGGATTCAAAATTCTACTCTTGCCTTTTGATGAGGGTGGTGATAAATGTGTTCATGGCATCCATATTGATTGGGTTGGCCATTGGTACCTTTTAAAGATAAGGAAATGGATCAGCACATGGAAGAGAAAACTGTAATACCCTAGGAAACCCCATCTTGTAAATATGAATTGATTCTCACTTTATAGTTTAAAAGTATTGAAATGATGGAAAATAATTTTAGAGACACGGTTAGAAAGCAAATAGAAAATTTTTCTGGTAATCGTCGGTGTCGAAAACACTGTTGGGAAAATAGCAGTCCGGCTAATTTAAGAATTTTTTATCCAAACCTAGGGGGATTAAATAAGTTAATTTTATGTGAAATTTTGATAAAAAGAAATAGTTGAAAAATATTTTGCAACACTGAAAATGAGAGTAATGGCAAAATTGTTAATAAAGGCAACTTTGAGCGCAATTTTGAAAATTCACTGTTTGGGATCCAAAAATATCCCATAACTATTTTTAAATGATAGAATAACTTTAAATAAAGTATTTCACTCCCCACACTTGAGGTTGAATCTAAATAGAATAGACAGAATAAATTACAGAAAGTTTTGGGGTCAAAAGTGCAAATAAGAAAAATTTTAGGTCAAAAGTGCAATTAAACAAAGTTATGGGATCCACCAATTGAATCAAATAAAAATTCTAGAGAAAACAAGAAGGAGTGACCGGCTGCATATTCAGCAAAGGGACAAAAAAATATTTTGAGGATATTTTCTTAAGCTTTAACAAGAATTTGACAATTGTTTGTTTCTAGAATTTTCTTCAAAGTTCTTTCTTCCTTACAATTTCTATTAGCTTTTTAAATATATATATAAAATAGAAGAAAGCTATCTATTTTATTTTGGGGATGTCAAACCACTTATATAGAAAAAAAAAGAAGAAGAAGAATTACTCTTACAATTTCATGGAAATCATTTAACAAAAAGATTAGGAAAGATTAATGGAAGAAAGAAGCTTGATGAAGATAGTTAATGGAAAGTTTGAAATTTAAGCAATTGGAGAGATCAAAAAGGATGAAATCCAAGAGTTTAACTTAAGGTAAGATTCTTAAAATTTAGTTTTTAGTTTAATTTAAGAGTTCAATGGTTTGATTTGGTAAATAATTAAGCTAAAAATGTTAAGAATGTGTTAGGGTTAATGTAGTTTTTAAATTCTGTTTTGAGGTAGTAAATTGTGGCTATTATTCCAAAATTTTAAAGACTGAATTTAAGGATGGTTAAAACATAAAAGTTATAGATAAATATGTTAATTAGATGTCTGTAAAAGTAATTTGGAAAATTCAAAGTGAAAAAAGAGTTATTGAGTAAAAAATGTGATTGGACTAGAATTAGGTTTTCTGGAAAAGGCTACTATATTTTTATTATAAATAATGACAGAGACAGAATCAGAAGAAGTGATCAACATGAAAAGTGTTTATTAATGACTTATCTATATTCCTGAAAAAAAATTTTGTAATTAGAATTGTTTATGAGATATTAGGTCATAAGTGTAGACTGCCCAGATTGACTGTTTAACAGAACATAGGTTACAGAGTTGTATTAATATAAGGACCTTAAAGTCTAAATTAGAGAAAGTGTTAAACATGAAAGATGATCATTTATGTGTAATATAAATAATTATAAAATGGTTTTGTAATTGGATGAGTATGATATTTATTATAGGCATAGAAACAGGGTATGGTTGGATAGAGATTTCAAGGAAATAATTTAATTTTGGAAATTCACTAATAATTGTACGGTAATCTAAAAGTTATGAAATTTGAATATGTTATAATTTTATATGTCTATTTTCAATAGGAAAAGGAATTACAGTAATTGGTTAAGTATTGATTGAGTTATTAAAAAAAGAACAGAATCTGCCAGAATAGGATTGCAGGCAGAATGCAAGGTAGCAGGACTGGTTATAGGCCTAAGTTTAAATTAACACCATAAATTGTGTAGTAATGATTTTAATGTGAAATTTAGATATGTTAGAAGATTATATGTTAAATTTAATTAGGAACAATAATTGAATAAATTGGATAAGTGTAGAGAGAGATATAAGTAATAAAACACAGGCTACCAGTAAAGTTCTTTATAGGCAAAATACTAGTAACTTGGAAATTTGAGGAATTTTCTTTAATATAAGTATAAGTAATGTAATTTTATGTTAAATAGTATCTAAATTGAAATTAATTGGATATGTAGAGTCAATGGATAAAAGATGTGATGGGTACCATAAGAGATAAGGCAAAGAACCAAGGATTAAAGGAAAAAGGGAAATGTACAAGTTATAAGCTAAGGTGAGTAATGTATACATCATTATGCATACCATGTTTGATTTGTTGACCAATGAGTATGTTTACTTCTTGATTAAATACCACTTGTTATTGTTGATCATTCTTTGATCTTTCTTAAGATTGAAATTTATTCATATTTATTGATTGCTATTGATATTGAAATGCCTATTGTGTATTGATTGATAAGTAAACCCGTGAATTGAAAGCCATTGTACCGAAATGTTCTTATTGATAACTGTACTGATTGATACGAAATTGATTGTTATTGGATTGACTGATATCCGGATTCCATTGTTGCTTATGGTATCCCTCGTTGTTGACCCTGATATGGTTTGGCAAAGCTACCAATCTGACAGGGTAGCGGGGAAATACTATCGGCGATGTGCACATTGTATTACTGATGCCCTAGCTAGGAGGGATTATGGTCCTGGCCATTGGGTATGATCAGGCTTATGCTCATTAATACTGATATGATACTGGAGACCTACATGGTCTATACTGATTGATTACTGGAGATTGTATGATTTCTTTTTATACAGTCAATCCCTTTATCTGTCTTTCTATGTGATACCGAGCCTATGTTTATTCCTTGCCTATACTGTAACTCGATATTGATTTCAAATTTATATTTTATTGCTTACATTGAGATCTTTATTATTATATATAATATCTTCCATTTTGTTGTATTTTATTTATTGTGTATTAGATGAATTTAAATTAATTAAGGATGAGAATATTTGAGAAATTCAGAAATTTTTTGTTGCAATTGCAGGATTTTGTGAGACTGATTTCACGATCTTAAAGAAATAATTTGGTGAAGTGTAAAACATAAAAGTTGTAGAATTATATATTATCTTAAATTCTGCAAAGTGGCTTGGCAAGATTCTGTGTGTGTGAGGAGTTATGTCTCTTTGAGCAAGACTGGTCTGGTTTAGTATTTCTACAAGAAATTAATGTATGTTTGAAATTTTTGGCAATGACTGAGACAGATTGAGCCAAAGGTGAAAACATAAGAAGTGTTCTTTTATGTGTTATGATATTGGATATAAAATTTTAGAAATTTTGGCTAAGTATATCTCAGTGGAGAGTGGATTTTCTTAGGTATGTCCGGATGGTTTTTGGGGCAGTAAGTCTAGGTGAATTTAGAAAGTTACCATGGTCAGTGTAGGTGCTTTTATGATTTGAATTTTTGATATGTTGAGCTTCTATATGTCTATTTTAAGTGACAAAAAGAATAAGGAAGTTTGGATATTTGTAGCTCATTTGTGAGCTGGTTAAGTGTAAGTTGTTCAGGAAAGGTTTTAACTCAGCAGAGTTTTGGTGTTAAGCGAGCCGGCAAATGCAAGGTGGCATTTGCTAGCCAGCAATGCGAGTAAGCAAAGTGGTGAGGTGAGATTGATGAGGTGTCAATTGGTGAAGAGGCATATGCAAAGAGCATTATGCAAAGAGGGAGATAGGCGAGCAGAGCTTGGCGAGGAGGAAGCTCGCGAAGAGGAAGTTCGCGAAGAGGAAGTTCGCGAAGAGGGAATTCGCAAAGAGGAAGTTCGCAAAGAGGTATTTGGCGAAGAGGGAATGTGCGAAGTGGCAATTCGCGAGTAACATCTGGCGAAGAGGAATAGGCGAGATGGCATTATGCGAAGAGGCATTGTCAAGGCAGCATGTGCGAGGTGGCATATGCAAGGAGGAGTTCGCGAGGGGAATTGGCAAGCTGGGAAGTGCGAGCTGAAAATGGCGAGCTCGCGAGCGGGATTTTGGGCAGTGGCCTATTTAACCCCAGCGTCCAGTAGCGTTTTCTGCACGATTTTATTTCTTCTTTCCTCGTTCTTCTTCTATTCTTTTCAGATTAGTTCCATTTCTTGTCTAAGGCATTAATATTCAAAATTAATACATTAGATCTCTAGATTAGCATATTATAAGGCATCAATCATCAGATTCAAGCAGAATATTTTGGGAAATTCAGAGTTGAAGAAATAAGGTAAATTTTCTTCAAATGTCAAGTCTTGTTAGATTAATAAATTCCGATGGTTAGAATAGTCAATTAAAGGTATATAAAATTTATTATAAGCATTTTAAGATTATACATTGTAATTAATATTGGAGAAATCTGAATTTATGGACTGTCAAGAATAGTAACATGAACAGTAAAATTTGAATTTAATACAAATTTTCCTTAAGAGATAAATTAATTGATGATGGGAATTAGGAATAGAGACTTTAAGATGGTTAATTATTAAGAAATCATGTTGAATATTATTGACTTAGGAAAATCCTAATTTTATATATTTGGGAAAATTTCTTAGGAGAGGGAAATCAAGGAAATTGAGGAGAATTGTGTAAGCCAAATTGCTAAAAGGAATTCAAAGATAAAATTGTGTGAGAGGTAAGTATGAACATTACATTTGTCATTTGCTTCTTTGAGATAACATGACCAAGTATTCTAAATATTAACCCATATGATTCTTGTATGCTTGATATTATATTACCGAACTATTAATCGAAAATCCTGTGATATCCCAAAACTGAAAATTTCCATTTGTTTATTATTTCTTTGAGATGATATGACCGAATATTCATAATGCTAGACCATATGATTCTTGCATATTTGATATTATATTATTGA
>CANXYC010300792.1:0-13356 GCA_948193065.1 Aleurites moluccanus | reverse complement strand
ATGATTCGATATTCAGATTCTTGATTTATAATGTTCATATCTTACTGAGTTGAAGGCTCACTCCTCTTCTGTGGATTTCAGGTGATAGCATAGCTTGTGAAGGAGCTAATAGAGAAGATCCAGCTTCTTGATCCATTCTTCCAAGAAGCTTCATTGTAATAATTTTTTTTGAGATATTTTGTATATTCATTAAATGGTACTATGACATGTATTTGAGGTATACTCTAGAGCTCCGTAGTCAGTCATTGAGGATACCAATATTTTGATGTATGAATTATTACCCTATGGGTACTTTTGTTCCTTAGTGATATGAGATGCATCTTTTGATCATTAAGGAATAAGAGAGAGCTATGAAATGATAATGGTAAATATATGTTTAATATTTAATTGAATGCATAGAAATGATCATTGTATGATAATATAAGATGTTGTAATTGATATAATTATGTATAAGATTCATGGTATGTGAGTTCTTCGGGTTTATGGTGGCCTTAAGCCTACCCTTGTCCTAAGTCCGTGACACCACTGGAGTTGGGGTGTGACAACTCGCTACCCCATTGGTGAGGAAGCTCTATCAAATCCACATGTAAATAGGCCAATGGAAATCAATAACAATATCAAGTATTCATTAGAAATATTACGATACGAATTTGTTCAATCGGTATACATAGGCTTACTTGCCATTCGGTGTTAATGCATCTCAATAAGCATGTGTTGGTTTCTTTATATGGTATCAACAATAAATATCATGGAATATGGCTAAACATTTGGTGTGCGTACTTTTGAAAGCAATTTGGGTACATGATCAATTAAGTAAATTGTTACGGCCCAATTTTAGACCATGACGGTCCTAGGGTACGGGTAATGCCAAGGCAACCAGTACGTCGAAGAACTTATGCTTTTACTTTAACTTTACTTTTACAATCATTACTTAACCTGTGATACATTTTAGGTGATAAATTTTTTTTTAAATCGTCATAATATTCTTATAGAAAATCTGATAGAGTTTCCTTTATAACTCTTACTTAAGCTATCCGTAAGAAATAAAGTTTATACTTCCAAATAAACATACATCCCCTTTTAACCTCCATTAGTCAATCACAACTCAATATGCACTTCAATGTTAGAATTCATATCTCATATCATATATACATCATATAAATTTCTCATATCATATATATGTACATCATTAACATTTTTATATCATATCTGGTTAACATTTTGATCATATTTAATATTATACTCTTAGTCAATCCAAACCCTATATACATTATATACCAAGGAACTTCTATACATAGGAATGACCTCAATACATACATCTATAATCCAAGGCTGAAGGTAATGTAGCCAATGGATGACTGCATCACCGAGGTCCTGAAAACATATAACCACTGAGGGGTGAGTATAAGATTATACTCAGTGAATCAATATATATGAGCATGCAATATTATTCATGAAAAGTCACATCTATCCATTAATGATTTGAATATATAAATACTAGTGATGGAATGATGAAATACATATCATGAACCATAATGCATATAATATAACAGGAGTCTGTAACATGTCATATCATATCATATAATAAACTGTTACTTCACTTTCTCTTCCATCACATTTCCACCCAATCACACCATTTCCAACCAATCACACCATGTCATAGGGAATTTACCCCTCCCTAGCAGAGGTCATAACATATATCTGTGTACAAAGCCGATGGTCATGTTATAACATATTATATGAAAATGTCTCATATAGCATGGATATATCAATATAAAGTCTCAAATATCACTTTAATGATGATAAATAATATCATAAGGATCAAAGAAACATTTTGGCTCAATGTGAAAATTTTGGCCGCCAGGGCTCAATTGCGCTAGCGCAACTGACATCCCTAAATTACGAGTTCGTTTCTCATTTTTCAGGCACTTTCTGGTTTGCCTTGAAATCAATATTTCCATGGCATTTTCTTTATACTAATAACAAATACATATATATAATAGACAATTAGGCTTGATTTGACATTAAAAAGCCTTTCAGAATGGATTTTATAGCAAATCAAAGTTTATGCCAGTTTTAGGCATTTCGGCAGCGCTATTTTAGGTCATTTTAGTAAAACTTCCCAAAAATGGATCATTAATGGTTTTCAATCAAAGATATCATTTCATATGCATAAATGCATGACTTATGAATGAATAATGCATGAATCATATATATAGACTCACCTCTAACAAAACTTCCAAAATATTTCCCCCAGTAAACCTAGCCAGCCCGTGTCTCGCCGTCGATGGCTCTCACTTGGGAACTTTCCCCTATAATAACCAAATTACTCTGATAATACTTATACTCATTACTATCCATATTAAATCATATCAAGGCATATTAGCGCACATAAACACACATTATTCACCAAAGACCCTATTTTATACTTTTAATACTTTTCATACCTTTTATGCATCAAATGCATTTCTATCATCATATTTCATTCACATTACTCATATTCATCATTATAATGCTAAGTTAAGAACTTCCAAACACTTAGTTCAATATTTCATACTAAACATACATCACATTTCAAGTATGCTTTCTAAATACTTATATCATTCAACCTTTCCACATTTGAACTTATACATTTCCATCATTCATGCCATTAAACTATATTCAAACCTTACTTCTTCAATTGCATTAGCCTGACACTTTAAAGTAATAAAGTCAATATTGTTCCACCTTAATGGAAATCATTCCATTCATCCATTTTTCAACACCATTCAATTATATAACATATATATACACCAAATGCATAACATTTAACCATTTAAACCTATCAAACATCAAAGCACAATTCACATTCCAAGCACCTCAATGTTTCGGCCAAACCAAGAATCATTCCAAATCAATTTCTTTCCATCAATTAACCATCAATTCATGTTAAACACATCAAATACATATCATTCAAGCCTTTTAAACCTATTAAACATCAAAATCAAACATCATTATTCATCACCATCATTTCAGCCAAAATGGAACATTAACCAAATGGATTTGTTTCAATCATTTAACCATTAATTCATATCATAAACATCAAATGAACATCATTTGAACCAAAAGATTCATCAAAATATCATTTTGATTCAAAGTTCTTCCTATTAGGGTTTCATTCCAACCTTTTGAATTTCTTCTATCCAAAACATGTTTTGAACACTAATAAACATCAAAGAACACCTTATAATCATATTTGATTAAAAAGAATCACAAAACCAATAACTTACCAAAAGTTCTTCAAAAACTTCAAAGTTTTTATTCTTAGCTTTTTCTTATTTTTCCTTAAAATCTAAGGCTATATTTGTGTTTACAAGGATGGAATTAACTAGTTTCTATCAAAAATTGGAAGAAAACCATAAGCTTTGGTGTTTCTTCAAGGTGGTTGAACCATTAATGGAGGAAGAAAGAGAAAAGGGTTGGTGATTTATGATAAGGAAGATGATAATGGTTAGTGATTTATGATAAGGAAGATGAGAATGGTTAAGTGGTGGGAAAAATCTAACTAAATATCAAAGATATGATTCCATACATTAGGCTTATGGTAGAAATGGTGAAACCTAGCCATCCAACCATCCATTTCTTCATCACTTCATCCAATGGTTAGATTTAATCAAGCCTAAAATGATACCATAAGGTTGCATACACCATATAAGTCCATATTACAAAGGAAAAGACCAAATTGCCCTTAGTTCAAATGAAGCACCTCAATCGAGCAGTTTGCCGGAAATTATTTTCTACCGGGTTTAATTTTCCAACAAAACTTCAAATAAATAAAATATCATCATTTTCATGTCCTAATATTCTTTTTCTACCTTCAAATATCATGTTAATTTCTATAAAACTATAAGGGGTGTGAAATGACCATTTTACCCCCAGTTCACCAAAAACTCAATTTTTCCCGATTTCTTCCTAACAGCCTTTAAACTACTTTTATGTGTATAACTCTTCCTAAAACATGCATATACATTCAATTTGTACATAAACATGTATTTACATATAGCTTTCAAACAAAACAAACATTTCCTAGGTTTGCCCTTTAAAGCTCAAGTTATAAGCCTTATCTGAGGTGTTACATACATTATCACGATTCGGATTTTCAATGTAAACAAATCCAATAGGCATTGGAAATTTCAATAACAATGAATGGATATGGATCATTTTAATGTTGAAAAAAAATCAAAGGATAATCAATAGCAATAACAAGATGATATTCAATCAAGAAGGAAATATATTTTTTGATTCAACACGTCAAAATCTTGATTATGCATAATGATGTATACATAACTCACCTCACTGAGCAATTCCTATTGCACTTTACTTATTCTTTTTGTTTCCAATTCCATTTCCTTGATTCATCAATCAAATGCTCATGGTACTCATCACTGTCTTTTATTCAGTCTTAACTCTACATATTCAATTAACTTTTATTTAGATAATATTTAACATAAAATTATATTACTTATACTTTTATTAAATAAATTCTTAAGAATTTCCAAATTACTTAGGTTTTTCTGTGCGAAATTCATTACTGGCAGTCTGTGTTCCATTACCTATATCTTTTTTTTACACTTATCCAATTGCTTCAATTCTTATTCCTACTTAAAATAGACATATAAAACTCTAATATATACAAAATTTACCTTATTCCCATTATTTCATGATTTATAGGATTAATTTAAACTTAATCTTATAACCAGCCTTGCTGCCCTGCATTCTGCCTGCATTCCTTTTCTGACAGTCTGTACTTTTTTACCCATAAATCCATTTATACTTATCCAATTACTTTGATTCTTTTTCCTATTTACTCTAGAAATATAATATTATATCAAAATAAAATTTCAGATTATTTGGTTAATTTTACAATTATTAGTGAATTTTCAAAGTTAAACTACTGTCCTAAAATCATTGTCCGAATAAACTCTATTTCCATGCTTATAATTAATTCCATGTTCATTCAATTATAAAACCATTTCAAAAAAATTTAGATAAAATACAAATGAAAATTTTTCATGTTTAAAACTTTCTCTAATTCAGAATCTAAGGTCCTCATATTAATAGAACTCAGTAGCCTATGTTATGTTTATCAGTCAATTCTGGAAGTCTACATTTATGGCTCAATATCTCATAAATAAAAAATCTAATTGAAAAACCCTCTTACAAGTTTATAGATAATACATAAAGAAACACTTTTTATTTTGAATACTTCTTCTAATTATGTCTCTATAATTCTGTACAATTAAAATACAATAGCAAAATTCCAAAAAATCTAATTCTGGCCAATCACAGTTTTTACTCAATAACTCTTTCTTCACTTCGAATTTTACAAATTTCTTTTATAGAAATGTAATTAACAAATTTATATACAACATTAATGTTTTAAATATCCTCAAATTTAGTCATTAAAATTTTGGAATATAAGCTAAAATTTACTGCCTCAAATAAGATTTTAGAGTCCATATAAACCCTAGATTATCTTTATCTTTCTTATCTCAAATCAATCAATTTTCTACTTAATTAAACTATAAAACTCTTAAATATAATTAAAAACTGAATTTTAAGAATCATAACTTAAATTGAATAATTAAATTCCACCTCTTTTTATTCCACCAAAAAGTTTAAATACAAAATCTTCATCAATTTTTTCCTTTGATCTTCTTTTCCTCCATAAATTTTCTATCTACTTTTGGTTAGTTTCTTTGGAAGGGTTGAGAGAATATTTTTTTGCCTATTTTCCTAGTGTTTGGCCAGAACCTTATAAATGGCTAGCTATCTTCATCCATTTATATACCAAGTAAAGAAAATAATTGAAACAATGGAACATTCTAGCTTTTTTGTCTACTTGTCAATTTCCTATAGTTTTAAACATAAAAATCTTCATATAAATATCCATTTTTTCTTAGCTTTGGCCGTCCATCTAAGCTACATTGTTCTAGAATTTTTTTTGGTAAATAATGATATTTCCTAGGTGGGTCTCACAATTTTAAGTATTTGCACTTTGGCCCAATATTTTTCTTAATTGCATTTTGATCCCAAAACTTTCTGTAATTTATTCTCTTAATTCTATTAAGAACTAACCTTTAGTGTGAAAATGAAAATACTCATTTTGAGCTACTTTATTTATTAAAAATGGTTTTGGGTCAATTCTAGATCCCAGACAGTGAATTTCCAAAATTGCCCCCAATATTGCTATAAATTACGATTTTGCTACTCTTTAAAATTTCAGTATTCCCAAAGGTTTTTTCAGTTCTTTCTTTTCACCATAATTTCACATAAAACTAACTAACTTAATCCCCATAAGTCTCGGTCAAAAATTCTTAAATCAACCGGACTGCTATTTCCCTGGCGGTGTATTTAACACTGGTATTTTCCGGAACAATGTCACAAAAGTAATCCGGTTGAGGTTCAAATTTCTGAGTGTTACTTTTTACCATTCTCTACATATTTCAGTAATTAATTGAACTCGATTCTTACTTATATTAATACTTCATCAGTTTCTATAATCAACTATCTAGTGTTCTGTTTCACTGTCTACTATTTTTTTTGCTGGAGTATTACAGCCCGATACTCTAAAAAATCAAACGTAAAAACTAGCCATTAGAAAAAGCTGTCAGTTGCACTTTTTGGCATTAAATGAGGCATAACGACTATATTTCATCCAAGACTATAAATATGAGTTGGTGAGAAGTTTAAAACTAAGATAATAATAATTGAGAACTTATTATTAAGCTATTGCACTAAATCATTCATATTTATAGCTTGAAAAGCTTATTTATTGTAAAACCATTTTTGTGAGCTATTAGTTGTAAATCTTTGAGTTGGTTAAGATTCGTTGATTGTTTGAGAGTTAGGAAAAGTTAAAGGAGATTTTTCTTCTTCTCATCTCTTGTAATTCTTAAAGGTTTGAGTGTGAGCCTTAGTAAAACACTTGTATAGGTTTGAGTGTGAGCCTTTGATAGAATACTTGTGAAGGTTTGAAGTGTGAGCCTTTGAAAATATTTTGTAAGGTTTGAGTGTGAGCCTAAATTCTTGGGTTTGATCTTACACCCGCAAAAGGATCAAGTAAAATATTCAATTGTGATCTTGAGGAGTGGACGTAGATAAGTGTTGACCGAACCACTATAAAATTCTTGTGTTTGATTTTTCTCTTCCTTCCTTTATCTTATTAATTTTTTATTTGCCCTTAATTTTAATTCCAATCAATTCAGCCCCCTCTTGGTTACCAAAGAGACTTTCAATTGGTATTAGAGCTTGTGCTCTTCACTATGGATTTAACCATCCAAGAGTTGATCCTGTGGCAACATATAAGTTATGCATATAGAATAGATAGACCATTATTTTTTTTATGGTAGACATTATAGCATTTGGGCAAATAAAATGGAAGAATTCCTAGATGTTTTAGATGAGAATTTATAGGGAGTCATTGAGGATGGCTTACTCATTATAAAACCTAGGAATCTGTGGCACGAGTATGATTTGAAATAATTTGCATCAAACATTAGGGCCATAAAAATTATTAGAAGCTCATTAAATGAGAATAATTATAATAGAGTGTCTTCTTGTGTTAGTGCTAATGAAATATAAAATTTACTCGATTCTACTTATAATACTAACACCTCTTGTGATGTTGATGAAGTTTTAGATACAAATACTCATACTCATCAACAATAAGAATAAGATAATAAGCAAAAGGAAATGATGCTACAATCTATAAGATATAGTAGCTTGTATTGTTCAACCTTCACAAGTGATGAAGAAAGCAAGGATGAGGTTACTAACTTGTACTTCATGGCCATTAATGAGGATATCTCTTCTCATAAGGTAACATGAAATCCCTCAAACTCTATTGATGAGGATTTTTCATATGATGAGTTACTAGATGTATTAAAGACCATGTGCATTAATTTAGAGAAAATGAAAAAGAAAAAGAAAATATTCAAATGTCAAATTGATGATTTGAAATATGAAAATGAATATTTGAACAATAAAATTCTTTCATTGATTTCCACCAATGATGATCTTGAAAAGGGAAACAAAAAGTTATTGGTGAAATCTCAAGATTATGACCAAGTTTTGAAAGAGAATGAAATTCTTAAAAATGATTTAAATAGTCTAAAATCATCTCTTTCAAAAAGGAAAAATGAAAAAGAATTATGATTTTTAAAACTCCATTCATTGGACATCATCTTTCTTGTAGTTCTTATGGTCATAAGACTCATACTTGCAAAAATAGTCATGCCTCTAACAAGAAAAAACATAAGCATAACATTCATAGTTATAACCACAAATTTAATGGATATTGTTATTCATGTAATGGTTATGGACATAAATATTATTTTTGCAAAACAAAAAGGCATCATTCATATAAAATTAAAAATAATATGACATTTCACAAATATTATTCTTATTGTAATAAATATGGTCATATTATTTGTGAATGTCCATTAAAAAGAAGCAACCAAAAATCAAATTAATTTGGATTGCTAAGGGCACAAAGCCTAACCCTCCAAGGACCCAAAATGAAATGGGTACCAAAGACTTCTTCTTTTATATAGAAATTTGATGATGATGAAGAAGTCATATTGTTTGAAGCCCAAAGTAAAAAAGAAGCCAAATGATATGCAATAGATGCCACAATGCAAAATAAGCTTACCTTCTTCAAGAGATTAAAATTCATAGTTACAAGTAGTAACTCTAAACTTTAAATTTTCATTGAATGAATGTTTTACCCCTATAATAGTGTTTATATGCCCATTGATTTGAGTAAAAATTTATTTGAAAATATTGATGGCATGTTTATTTGTTCAAATGTATTTTAAAAATACATTCTTACTTTGATAATCCCTTGTGTACCCCCTTGAATATTTATTTATTTATTAAGGGGGAGAAATGCTTGCAATAGGGGGAGAAATTATTTGCACTCCTTTATGTGTTGAGCAATTTATTTTCAAAGGGGGAGCAAAAAATTTTTGTTGATATCAAAAAGGGGAGAAGTTATATAAGTGTTATTTGTAAAACATTAATTGAGTTTTTTTGCATATTTCAAACACTTGTATGTATGATTTTGTTATCATAAAAAAGGGGAAGATTGTTGGACCCCTTGGGTTTGAAGTTGACTTTAATGATAACAAAACATATCAATGTGTTAAATATGCTAACAAATTTGTTTAAATTTGTCAAGGTATGAGAAATCATGACCAATGATTATTCATAGGTTTATGTAATAACCCTAATTAAATTCTAAAATGATTAAAGATAGTTTTAAGAAATAAGTATCTGTAGTTGAATTTTTATAAAATATATAAAGTATATTACTTAGAAATAATTATAGGACACCTTAATTATATGGTCTAGCATCATAAAAAAAATAATTAAGGGATTAAAAGAAGTTAAAAAGAGTACTAATTAATTAAATCAATTAAAAGACTTAAAAAAAATCTAGAAAACTTAAGATTGGACACTCTCCGGTGTTTGATTTTCAGTAAATTTCAAAGAAGTTTTTTATCCGATTTTTCTTCACACATCTAAAATCTGATGAATAATAGATAAGTTAAAAATAGAATTGAGTAAAATTATTAAAATTTAAATATTTAAGTGGTGAATAGAAAAACAAGAAGTGAAAAATAGCAATTTGATAAATTTTGGGAGATAAATCAAAAAGTTAATTTGATTAATTAAAAAATAATAATTATGGTTTAGGCTAGGTGGCCGGCCACTCCACTAAGAACAAAATTGATTTTATTTTTTTCTTTTTCTTTAATTCATCTTTACCCAAATTTAGTCTTCATACATTCCATTTATTTTTCTTTAAAATTTCTTATTTTTGAAATTCTATATGGTTATAAACTTATATAAATAAATATAAAGAAAATCAATCTATCATTTTCATCTTCTCCATAGCGTGGCTGAAAATTTTAGAGCTTTTCTTCAAAAAATTTTATTCATCTCTTCTTCCATAAATTACTTTTATGTCACCTCAATTCACAAGCTTTCCATTAACTAACTTTCCTTTCCTCATCAATTTTGTTGGAATCTTACTAAAAGTTAAAGA
This sequence comes from Aleurites moluccanus, assembly GCA_948193065.1. Taxonomy (NCBI): domain Eukaryota; kingdom Viridiplantae; phylum Streptophyta; class Magnoliopsida; order Malpighiales; family Euphorbiaceae; genus Aleurites; species Aleurites moluccanus. The sequence goes on along the minus strand of CANXYC010300792.1, from coordinate 3,266 downwards.
CAATTTTTTAAAGTCTCCAAGAGGCAATACTCTTATCTAGCTTTATAATTTAATTTTATAATTTTTAGTGATAGATTAGAGATTTATGTAGTGAAAGAAAGAGAAGTTAGAAGTAAATCTTTGGAATTCTGAAATTTTTGTATCTTGATAGAAAGTTGGAGTCTAATTTTTGAAACTTAGAGTTAGATTTTAAGAATCTATAAAATATGAAAGTTGTAGATATACAAGTCCAAAAAATATTCCTTCAAGAAATTTTTGTTAAATTTATGTTGTGTAAAGAGATATGAGATACTTAGTATTGCTGGCTCGGGTTAGAGTTTAGACTAAGAAACCCTACTGTGTTTTACATTTTTAAGGACCTTAAGCTCAAAATCAAAGAAAAATGTTTCCTATATCTTCGCTAAATTTTAATAAAAACACAACAACATTTAGATATCTATACGTTAAGTTATGAATGAAAGAGTAGAGGTTGCTCGGGTAGAATTTACAGGACAAATTTTAGAATACAAAGCAGAATTAGAAAATTCACCATAATTTATGTAGTACTTAGAAAAATTTGAATTTTTAGTATGTTAAACTTTTATATGTCTAGTTTAATTAGAAGAATTAATTGAAGCAATTGGATGAGTATAATTAGATATATTAATAAAGAAACCTAGGCTGCCAGAAATCAAGTTTTAGATTTTGAGAGGGATAGTTACAATTTGATTCCTATTGCATAAAATTAAGATAAATTGAGTATTAAAACATTTTAATTGGCTTTGTGGCTACAAAGGATAAATGAGAGGAAGATAAAGTAGTAGATCATTTTAATTATTTATGTGAAAAGTGAAGTGTTGGAGAAAATTGGAACTAGAGTTAGAAATGTGAGTAATGTATATGTTATTTCGATTGAAATTGAATCCAATTGAAATTGTTAATATTTCATTGCTTGATACATTTAATAGCCAAATTATTATATAACATTCATTGTTTTACTATTGCTTCAAATTGATCATTAAACCTTTTAATTTATTCATTTAACATTGATCATTAAACCTTTTAATTTAATCATTTAACATATTGAAATTGATATTGAATCTTCGATCCATTGCAATTGTGAACACTAAATTGAAACCTAATTTGATACTATAAATGTCACATCCCCCACTTTAGGAGATATGACAGTCCTAGGGAATGGGAAGGCATAAGGCCACCTAATTCTGTAGAACCCCAATTAATAATTTTACAGAAAAATTTTGGCAATTTTTTTTTATTTGTACACCTATTACCCAGGACTAGGTCCCTCTCTTCAACAAATTTTAATACACAACCTGTAGAAAAGATTACACTTCCAATAATTTCATCTTTATACCCTCAACTTCATAAGCAAAATTTTCATCTATAAAACTTTGATAAATCCTATGTCATTATTCGCATTATCAACACTAATTATATTCAATAGGTTATTACCATCATATATATAACTAGTAATCATCATTTGATTAGCATTTAACATTATTTACATAACCAATTGTTACTTTTTTCTTTACAAACTATGGAGCATCTAAAATCCAAAACTAAAAAAAAATAGAGACTATACTTAGCTACGATTGATTCACAGCAGAAGAAAGGCGGAAGCTGGAACCTCACTATTATATCGATCCCCTGGAAAAAAAATTAAACCACTAAATGGTGAGATAACTCTCAGTGAGTAATGTATATATGTCACTTCACTTGTGAGGCTAAGTTTAGAAAAGTAACACACAAGGGAAGTGATAAGTTCAGTAAATAAAAGTTATATAATAAATTAACAATAAAGATAATCTGTAATATTTGTCATTTTTGTTGTATTTTTTTTTATTAATTGTATGTTTGAAGAATTAAATAAATTTATGATGTGAATGTTTGAGAAATGCAGTAAATTTCTGGTTGTAGAAATTCTTGAGACTGATTTCATAATCTTAAGGAAATAATTTGGTAAAGTGTAAAACATGTATGAATTTATGTCTCATCTGAAACTTTTTAAAATGGATTTGCAAAATTCTATGTGTATGATAAGTTATATCCCTTTTAGTAGGACCTGTCTGATTAAATATTTCTGCAAGAAGTCTGTGTGTATTTGGAATTTCTGGAAATGACTGAGATAGATTGAGCCAAAGGTGTAAACATTAAAATTTTTCTTTATGTGTTGTATTATTGTCTGTAAAATTTCAGAAATTTTGGATAAGTATATCTCAGTGGAGAATAGAAATTATCAGACCTGTTCGGATGAATTATGGGACAGTAAGTTTGGGTGATCATTAGAGAGTCACCCTGGTCTGTGTAGTTGCTCTTGTGAATTGAATTTTGGATATGTTGAGATCCTACATGTATATTTTAAGTGTCAAAAAGACTCATAAAGTTTGGATATTTGTAGCTCTTTTGCGAACTAGCAATGCGAGCTAGCGAAGTGGCAAAGTGGCGAGGTGAGATTGCCGAAGTGGCAATTGGCGAAGAGGCATGTGCGAGGAGGCATATGCGAAGAGGATTTGACAAAGAGGAAAGGAAAGGTGGCATTATGCAAAGAGGATTTGGAAAAGAGGGAATGTGCTAAGTGGCAGTTCGAGAGCAAAGTTTGGCGAAGAGGATTTGGCGAAGAGGAAAGGTTAGGTGGCATTATGCGAAGAGTGAATGTGCGAAGTGGCAGTCCGCGAGCAGAGTTTGGAAAAAAGGGAGATAGGCAAAGCAAGTTGGTGAAGAGGCATTGCAGAGGTGGAATATGCGAGGTAGCATATGCGAAGAAGAGTTCGCGAGGAGAGTTTGGCGAGGTAGCATATGCGAGGTAGCACATATGAGCTGGTTATGCGAAGTGGCATTGCCGGACTAGTTTGGCAAGCTGGAAATGGTGAAATGGCTTAGGCGAGGTAGCGTTACCGAGGCAGGTTGGCGAGGCGAGCGGGATTTTGGGTAGTAGCCTATTTAACCCAATGGTCAGTGGCGATTTTCTGCACGATTTTCTTTCTTCTTTCTTTGTTATTCTTTAGTCTTTTCTCAGATCAATTCCATTTCTTGTCTAAGGCATTAATACTCAAAATTAATGCATTAGATCTCTAGATTAGCATATTTCAAGACATTAATTATCAGATTTAAGCAAGAAAGCTCAGGAATTTCAGTGTTGAAGAAATAAGGTAAATTTTCTTCCAAGGTTATTTCTTTTAGATTTATTTAAGTCTGCTGGTTAGAATAATAAATATTGGGTGTATAGAATTTATTGCAAGCAATTTGAAGTTATTAATGGTAATTAA
>CANXYC010300737.1:0-19923 GCA_948193065.1 Aleurites moluccanus | reverse complement strand
TTCCTTGGGATTGAGGTTTCACACTCTGGACAAGGGATCTTTATCTCTCAACAGAAGTATATTATGGATCTTCATGAAGAAATCGGAAAAACTGCATGTAAACCAGCAAGCACTCCTATAGATCCTAACCTTAAACTTGGTATAGCAGAGGAGGATGCCACAGTCAACAGGGAGATGTATCAAAGGCTTGTGGGAAAACTCATTTATCTGTCTCACATAAGGCCAGATATAGCCTATGCAGTAAACGTAATTAGTCAATTTATGCACAATCCAAGGAATGTTCACTTGCAAGCTGCTCATAGAGTACTACAATACCTTAAAGGAACACCAGGAAAATGTATTTTATTTAAAAGAAATGAAAGTTTGGTGTTAGAAGCATATACTGATGCAAACTATGCTGGGTCAATTGTTGATAGGAGGTCAATCTCAGGATGTTGTACCTTTCTTGGTGGGAATCTAGTAACTTGGAGGAGTAAGAAGCAAAACGTTGTGGCTTGATCAAGTGCAGAGGCTGAATTTCGGGCTATGGCCCAAGGCGTTTGTGAGTTACTTTGGTTGAAGATTATTCTTGAAGACTTGAGGATTAAATGAGATGGTCCTATGAGACTTTATTGTGATAACAAATCTGCAATCAGTATTGCTCATAACCCAGTACAATATGACCGGACAAAACATATTGAAGTGGACTGACATTTCATTAAGGAAAAGTTAGATAGTGGATTGATATGTACACTCTATGTTCCTACACGTGGTCAACTTGCAGATGTCTTAACTAAAGGATTGAACAGCTCAGATTTTCAGACAATCATATTCAAGCTAGGAATGGAGAATAACTACTCACCAGTTTGAGGGGGAGTGTAGAGAAAATCCTATTTAGAAGATAATTTTGTATATTATTAGCTTTCTTATTTAGGAGATAATTTGCTTTCCTATTTAGGAGATAATTTTGTATATTATTAGCTTTTCTATTTTGTTGTAAAACCCATTAATTATGGGATTATATTAGATTGCCATAAATCATGGGATTTGATTAGGTTTCCTATTTTTGTTAGGTTAATGTGTATAAAGCCGGCATTATTATTTGATAATAAAATAAGAGGAATACAATTCTCTTTCAATTGTTCATAGAGATCATTGACACTTCTTTCGGTATATATTTAATTGTAGTCAATGATCTTCAGATACCTGGTAATGGAGGATTATTATTGCTTTGATGTGCTTGGACTGCAAAGCACTTAAGAAAATAGGGAAATCATTTGAAATTTAAGTGGTTCCCAGTGACTCCATGAAAATTGTCTAATTTTCCTGCAAGGTGCTTCAAACTGCTATATCATAAGTAAAAAAAAGAAAATGTAATGAATAAACAGTTAAAATTTGTCACTGTAAGGTAATGGTGGTCCCAAAGAGCAAGAAGCTAGGCTTAGATGGGAAAAACATATATGCTCTTAAGCATGAAAAAGCATGGGGTCAAATATTAGATATTGCTTCATGACTTCTGCCTCATTAATTTTCTGGATTGTGAAATCCAACTGGGAACTCCTTATCAAAGATCTTGATCTGTAATTCTATATATTGATGAATTGGCTGATCAGCCATGAAAGAGAATTCTAAAATGTGATCTTTTATAAGGATATTATTCTAGTTGATGGATGAGTTAGGATAAATATTGTCAGGTCTTTGGAGAAATTTACCAGTCCCAATGTCCCCCAAGAAAGGAAGTGAGTGATGATGTGTCTTTCATTTGAGATGAATGGATAATGGGTAGGAAATGTGGTAAAACAGTTGTCTTTGTCTTGTAAGATTATAAATTTTAAAATTTATAATGGATGAAAAGCAGGTCTTGTTTGTTGCCTAACTAATTTGTGAGATGAAGTGAGGAGATGTGCTGGAATATTTTTGATTACAAAATTGAAGCAAGTGTATGTACTGCAGTTAATAACACTATTCATACTTCCTAGCATTTGGTGTACTCGTGTCTCATTTTCTCCTTGTCTTGCCATATTTTCAACCAACTTATGCCTATGTTAGCTCAAGTGCTAATGTTATGGCTTGAAATTGTGGGGTATGAATGGTAGAAATTGGGGTCATGTAACTCACATAACTTGAAAATGACCAAATGGGTTGTTGACCTTTCTTCAGATGACTTTGGTGGTCATTTTACAATTTAATCATAGTGGTGCTGTTCTGCGTATGCTATTTTGGCTATTGCTTTCTTCATTCAACAAAAATCTTTGATTTTATTGCAGAATTGAGTTGAAAGGTTTATGTTAGTGTGTTGCAACAAATGATGAAAACACACCACCCCACCCACCCCCCAAATGACCTATTCCCTTTCTAAAAAGGAAAGCATGAATAGAAGTCGAATATTTATCACTTGTTCATGCAAGCATTGAAGACATGTTTTATCAGGAGTCTCTAGTTTTTTGGTTCAAGGAGTGTATAGTTTAACTAATTTGATTTTGAAGAACATGCATTCAATTAATAGTTGCACAGCTTGGCATTTTGGCTAAAATATCAAAATCACATGGGACTTCTTTTTTGCAAAATAATAATAATAATAAGGTCAACACATAAAATTGTCTGCTATTTTGGTTTGGCAATTTAAGTGGCATTCTGGCTGGTGTTTTTCCTTCCATGTTTGTTTTCTTGTAGTTTATTCTGTTTTTACCTCGGGAATATGATAATTAATGATTTTTTTTTGTACGTTTGATATGCTAATTAATGACTTATCGTGTGCTACTATTTTAGAAATCACAATATCGAGAACAATCTGGCTAGCTACCGCAAAGCCTTTGATATTGTTTATCTGGTGAGTTATATTTTATTTTTCTTTAGTTTCTCTTGCATCTCATGGGTCTTAATCCCATTTATTCATTACCTTTCCAAGCTGTAACATTCTGGTATCACTTTTATCACACAAAGCTATGCCGGAAAATATCATATTTTAATACTTTTTAAAGTTGATGAATCTATGGCCTTAATTATGATCATATTGCTGATATTAAGATAAATTATTTCAAACAGAATGATTCACCGATGTGGGGTGTAGTCAAGCTTGCTTCTCAGCTGTGTTCAACTGAAGCTGCTTGAGTTCCTTGTCAATACATGAACTTTTTTACCTCATCTCCAACTTAGGTCAAGTAAGATCATCAACGGACAGGCTATGCCATTCATTCCTCTGAACAAAGAATGTGTTTTCTGAGAATTAACTGGATATAGTTTTCTTATTCTAAGGCCAAGCAATGCCGGCGGATTATGCTCATTGTTTATTGACATAGTTATGAAATATTTGCAGTGAGCTAATTGAAATTAGTTCATATGATGTGATAGATCATATAATGTGATGATGTATCGTATGAACCTACTTACTGAAGGCCACATATATTCAAAATATATTGCATTTATTCAGTTCTTTGTTTTAGCTAAATTTATCTTCTCCTTAATCATAGATGAAGTAATGCCAAAATAATACAGCAGCTTTTGGAGAATGGGAAGAGATGATGTAGTGTCGGATAGGATAAGTCTGCAGCCTGTGCAGGCAATTAAGTTTTCCACTGCTGATGGATTGCTACTGCAGAAAGTGTTAGTTGTTGGTTTCAATATGAAGGGTGTTTATTTTTGGTATTGATAATTATATATGTAAGAGTAAATTACTTTAATATTAATGAGGTTTGACATAATTAGAACTTTGTCTCCGTTATTTCAAAATTAATGTTTTTAGTCTCGGAGATTTCTTAATAGCTAAGGTTTTAGGACCTATTCGAGCGGATAATAATTATTAGTTTACGGTTCATGATTGAAAAATATGATCATTTCATAAAATTTTGGTAGTTGTTTTTATTCAAATGTTAAATAACTATTAAAGGTATAATTTATTTTTAATATAGTATTATGTATATTAGTTAAATGTTAAATTACAATTAAAGATATAGTTTATTTTTAATATATTATTATGCATATTATTTATTTTTTTAATTAATGATATAAATTACAAGAATGATAAAATTAATAATTAAAAAATTATAAGAGTAAAATACTATTTAGTCTTTAAACTTTAACGAAATTAATATTTGGATCTCTATATTTTCATAAAGTAGTTATTGGGTTCTTCGCTTTTGATTCGGTCACAAAAATTAATCAATCCGTCGATTTTTTTCAAATTTTCTGTTAAAAAAATTAAAAATTAAATAAAAAAATTAAAATAAATTATTTTTTCAAAATATCCTCATTCTCAACCTTTATATTTTTTTCTTCATTTTCTTTCTATTTTCCTTCATTTTCTTTTTATTTTTCTTTGTAAAAAACTTATATTTATATATTTTCTTATTTTTTCTTTACACTGATATTTTTTCTTTTTTCTTTTTTCTTTTTTCGTACTTAATTAATAAATTAATTAATTGTATAAATTTTAGGTTTGTTGAAATTAAAGGAAGTAAAATTTATGTGTGGGTGTTGTGATTAGTGAAATTATGTGGAGAAATAAATGTTTGATTGTGAAGAAAAACGAAGAAAATTTGAAATAAGTTTTAATGGAATGATATAAAAAAGAAAATTTTATGAAAAATTAGGGATATTTTCTTTTTTTTAATGATATTTAACGGTCAAATAGACGGAATGATCAATTGTTGTGAAGAAATCAAATATTAGGGATCCAATAGTTATTTTCTGAAAGATTCAATTATTAATTTTGTTAAATTTCAGGAACTAAATAGTATTTTACCCAAATTATAATTATAGCTTTTTTTTCTTCTAAATATGAATATAATTTTTACAAACTTTATTAATATAATATTTAATAATTATTTATTAGTATTATTGTTATATAAATATTAATTTGGAGAAAAATATTTATATTTAATAATTATTTTTATTGGGGTAAGATAATTTAAATTTAAATTAGTTAATAGTTGTTTGGAAAAAATTCTAAAATGAAATTTTTTAAACAATAGTTTTTTTTTTACTCTCAAAAAGTATACCGTTAAACTAAATAATCTCCTAGTCTTTATTAATAAATTCTGAAAATTTTATTATATTGTAGTTCTTGATATATAAAATACTTTAATTTTTAAAATTTAATTTTTTAAAAAATTAATTAAAAATATTTATTTGAAAACTAAAATATTTATAATATCAAACCTCAATGATTTACAATATGGATAATCGATGAACGTTCAGTTTCTTTTGGACTGCTGCCCTTTTTTTTTTTTTTTTTAATAATAATTTAACTTTATTACTTTAAAATCATGGTTACAATCAAAGCATGTTAAGAAGTATTTGAATTTATTAAAATAAATATGAAATGTTATTTTAAAATTTAAAAATATTAAATAATTTTTTTAATATTTAATTAATTAATTTAAAATATCGTTTTAAAATTTAAAAATAAAAAAAAATTTAAATTATATATACCAATTATTTTTAAAAAAATATTTTAAAAAATCTGTTTTCAAAATACTATTTGTACTCAGACACCCTCTACATATTATAAGGAAGAATAAAGATAAAACTAAAAAAAAATCGAAAATTTAAGATAAATTTAGATTTCATAAATAAAAAGATATATTAAAAACCATTTAAATTTTAAGAGTGAAATATGAAGCATAAATAATTTTATAAATTTAATTCTATAATAAACAATCCCTGTCTTAAAAGTAAAATTAAAAAGAGAGTGATAGACGGGTCTTACCTAAGTAATGCCTTCACTGCCCTGCTTGGTGCTAAGCATGGTGGTGTAGTGGACGAGATGAATAAGCATCTCCAATCGTGGCCCCTATTCTATTCTAGTGGTCTAGCTGTGTAAGTATCGGAATTTGTGGGCAAAAAGATTTACCTTTTCATGGAAAAAAATATAATTAATAAATTTTGTCACTAATTGAATTCAAATTTATTAATTATATTTTTATGTATTTAAAATAAATAATTTTTTTTTAATGAATATTTTAAATGTACGAGTTAAAAATAATCATTTTAAATAAAATATAATTATTAAATAATTAATTTATATAAATATAATTTAATATTAATATAAAAAATAAAAAATTTGATAAAATTATATTTCAATATAATTAATATCATTTAAGTGATATATTAAAATTTTTAATTTTTATTTATTTATTTTATTTTTATCTGATTTTATTTTTTAATTATTAATTTTAAGTCATTCATTAGAAAAATTATAAAATAAATTTTATAGTGATAAATTTATTTAAATTTTATTATTTAAAATAATTCAATTAACTTTTGTTTTCTTTGCTCACTGGGCCATGCCATGGTGTTTGGTTAATGGAAAAGAAATATAATTCTTGTAAGGTCTAATGACGAAGAAACAATGCTTGAAATTTGATGCATTTTGCAATTCTATCAATGTATTTTTCTTTTCTTTTTTAATTTTACAATTTTATAAATAATTTTTAATTTTCATTAACTCTGTCACCCATCAAATCACAGGTAAAATCATGCTTCATTTTGTTAACTAGATAGATGAAACAAATAAAAATGTGCCACAAACGCAATGAGCATGGCATGACTGAAATAAATAATCACAAAATTCCCCAGAATAAAAAGTTTTGTATAAACTACAAGTGAAAAATCCCCCAAAATGACTCAAAAGCTGTATTTGCTTAATGACACATAAAAGCAGGGGAAAAAAATATAATTCACAGATGTAGAAATTTTATAACTTCGTAAGAGAAATTTCCTATCCTATGCGGCAACAGCCAATGGCAAAACATCACTTGATGAATATTTCACCTGCACACTCAATCAACTGGGTGGAGTGGAACTCGATTTGAAGCCGGTGATGAATAGGCGTTGTTGTCATTAAACCTTTCTTGATATCAGCTTCCAATTCCCTTATAGGTATTGCAGCCAAGAAACTCTTTATATACTCTTTGCATGACTCTTTCCCTCTGCAAACAATCTCCTCTTCCAAGTCACTCTTTCCTGCTTCCTTCATGCTCAATTGTAGTTGCGAAGTCCCATCAGCTGAACTTTTTTCCTTGGATTTGCTCCGTTGCATCTTATCACCAGTGGATTTTTTATCCATTGCTTTAGTCTCTGATGGTACCCGCTTGATTATTGTATCTCTGTCAAATTTTAGGACATAGGCTTGATTGCATCCCTCAAAAAGCCTCTCTCCCAATGTATCGATGATATAGTATGCATCCTGCTCAACCTTGAGGACGAAGAAGTGATCATTCCAACTTATAATGTAGACCAAAGGGTCACCATTATCAGACCAGTCCGACCCAGTACGGCCAATCTCCTCCCAGATACTGTCAAAGGTCATTGCACCATGAATGAAGTCAAATTCTCCTCCATCCAGCCCTTCTGGATGGAAGAATCCAATGAAGACTTTTCTGCTACAACTGAGAGAGGACAGATTTTAGCTTGGAGGATTGTGTCAAGATCAAAATGCTTGTCAGGAAACTGTTGTCGATACTCTTGATTCTCACACAAATTTCTCCACTCTAATGAACCATCCCTGATTAGGCTGTCAAATTCAGACTTGATTGGCACTTCATAACGATTAGATTGCAGCCAATTAGCAATGACAGCTACAAGGGCTGTACAAGCACTCTCTCCTGCAGCTCGCTCACTCCTTTGATCAATTGAAGCAAAAAAGACCTGTGCTTGGAGCTTCATGCGTCCATCACGGCTTATTACTTCTTTCTGCTCCCAGCTGCCTACAGCAAAATGATCATCTCCAAACTCAGAGAACGATGATCGACTTGTAGTAGAACCTTCTTCTGATTTATTCCACTGCCAAAACAATGATAGTAATTTTAGAAAGAAAAAAAAAATTGAACTAATATAATACCATTAACATGACATTTGAAGTAAATCAAACGCATAAAGAACAAAAATAAAGGAAGCAGCAAAAGGGTTCATATGTACCCCAAAACTGGACTCATCAGAGGAGCTAAGCTGTCTGCGAACAAAATCTATGTCATCACCACCTTCTTCTCCATAATCTTTCTTCAAAAGAGGCTCCCCTTTAACTTTAGGTTTAGGAGACCTAAAGCTTAGTTTCCTTTTCTTCCATGGCAAGAAAAGGCGCTTTGAACTCTTATTCAGTGACTGATCATAGGCCATTGCAGTTGAATTCCCAACATGAAAAGATGCCTTGTCCGGTTTATGGTTGTTATAGTATATCCAACCCTCATCTTGAGCTTCAATTCCTGTACTTGAGTAAAATGATCCTCCAGCAAAGTTTGCATAGGCTAGTGTCTCATAATTAACAAACAACCGAGAACTAGTATTCCCATTAGTTTCCTCTAATTCAGCCTCAGCATCATCATTTAGTGAATACAAATCAAATGCATGGTTATAGTCAGCATCATCCCTTCTGACACAGTGCTTAACACCACTCCTCTCTTCTTCATGACAAGCTTTCTTTGTCCCTCGGAAAACTGTCACTTTTCTCAGACCTGCTTTGAGACCAGAAAGCTCATCTTTTCGAGGTGATAAAGCTCCTTCAGAAGAGGGTGATGGTGGAATAGGTTGAGTGGTTCCCATTTCCATCAAACTGAGAGATATCTGCATTATATTTGAATTATTATCAGAAACACGTGAAAAAAAACATATCCATATGATAGTTGCTTCATTGCTTGTGTGAAAATGAAAGTTGCAAAACATATTGAAAGGCATTGAAATAGACTTACAACAAGCAACGGACTTCCCTCAGTGGTCTTATTGGGAACCATTAAAGGAAGGCTGATATCAAGGTGCTTTTCATTAGTTGTTGTAGCAAATTCTGCCAGGTTCAATGTAGCAGTTCCAACAAGGACATTGTTCCTTGATTCTTGATTCAAGCCCTAAACCATTGCATAAAAAAAATTTTAGAATTATAATCCAATAAGTTAAAATAATGAACCTAAAAGATTGTATACGAAGGTTTAATATACCAGCCCAGAAAGATCAAGTCAACTTAAGCTGTTCAAGAAATTAAAAATAAATAAATAAATAATGCAAGGAGCTTTGAAACAATAACACTTGCAGTCATTTATCAAATATTGCATTTTATAGAAAAAAAAAGTTTAGGTATGAAATAAACAATTCGACAAATTTGCTAAAGGACACATGGCTCAAACAGAAGAAATTGACAAATTCCAGGGTAAGGAATATGTTGGCAGCATCTATAAGCGTGTGACAAGATGCCAGCTGATGGTAACATTCACTTTGGGTGAAGCCTATCACTTTAAAATTATCACCACAAAGACCTAACTTTGCAGGCAAAATATACTCAAAAAGAATGTTGAATCCAAAAGGATAAATCATGATTGCATAAGTCACTATACTCATTAATTAATAATTAATCATTAATCATTAATTAATACCCATAAGCATATTCTCAATTACATGCTGTTTGACTTTCAACCCAGCAGATAAACACACAAATTACAAATTTCAAAACTGGAAGATATGGCACTCTTTCCAACGAAAGAAGCAACTTGGCAAATAATCTCAACAGTGTTCTTTTTTTTTATCAAACAAATAATTTAAAAGAACATAAACAAAAATTCAAGAAAAACCCAATTAAGAATATTGATCAACCAATATAATTGAAACTCCATATCAGTAGAAAAGATGAAAATAATGAGATCTTCCCAACAAAAAATAAGTGTAAATCAGACTAAAAAAGCTGTAAATATCAACAGATTTTCCAACCCTAACCACAGAAATTGGCAAATTTGAATCCAAAAGAGGAGGAGAAAAATAAAATAAGTAAAAAAAATAATAATAATAAAATAGGGGGCAAAAACAAGGAAAAGAAGAAGAGGTCTCTCTGAGTCAAAATAGAATTTCCAAGAGCATAGATAATATAAACATTTAAAATAAAAGTGAAAATCAATAATAAAAATCAATTCCAATATGATCAAAATTTAACAATCAATCAAATATAAAGATGAAAAAGGAAACGGAAAATAGAATAAAATAAGAACACTTACACTGAAAATATTAAATGCAACCTCCCATGGATGAAAGATCCCTTCTTTGTATCCCGAAAAATTACAGACACTTTTAAACTCTTCATTCCATTCAAAAACCCCGTCAACACAAAACCCACCTTCCTCAGTGAAATTCCTCTTAACAGAACGTCTTAAAGTTCCCAGCCCAATACTCTTTTGACCTTTCCACTTTATCTCAACCACCAATCTCTTCTTCTTCTTCTTCAGATCATCATCATCATCATCATTATTATTTACTGTATCAAATTGTACCAAATTCAGGCCTTTCAATCTCTGAATTGTTACTTTGACTTCAAATATTCTTGATAACAGACGTAGCCATGGTGGCCACCTCATCATCTTGACCACCATTATCTTGGGTTAGTGTAAGAAACTACGTAATCTTTAAAAAAAAATTAAAGCAAAATTAGAACATCTAATAACAAAAAAAACAGAAGAAAATTTATCTGGGTATCGGAGATATGGTAGACTGTAGAAAATTGAACTCTTGAGGAAGATTCAAGTTTAGTTTATATATAGACTGAAGTGGAATATGGCGTTGGTTGTATTAGACAACCCGTTGGTTTTTAGGCAAAGAAAAAGAAGCCGGCACTGTATAAACCTAAGAACTAACGTCTCTTTTTCCACTTGCATTTCTTGAACATTTAAGTCTTTTTATTTCTTTTTTATCAATTTTTATACCCAATAATTTTCATAAATTAATATAAATTAAATAAAAAAATAATTATTATAAAATCTGTATTTTACCCATATTATATTAAAAAATTTCATATATTTTTAAAATTATGCTAAAAATTTATATATTTTAATTTTATTAAAATTTAAGATTTTTTTATTAAAAATTTATTAAATTTATATAAAAAATCTATAACACCTCTTATTTTCATTTAAATACAATCACTTTCCATCAAACCATTTTTTTTTTTTTTTCACCACCACCAAAACCAGATTAAACAATTTTCAAATTCTTATTGCATCAAGAAAACCGTTCCAAATAATTTTCAGGCCCACTTATGAATTCATCAGAATCAGATTCTTATAAGTAATCCAGTTCCAATTAAATTCATATATCATAGATTTTAAATTGAAATATTGAAGTCAACAAGATCGAATGGCATCAGTTATGTCACCAACGCTTAAGCCACAGTTACTCACTCACCCAACAACTACCACCAGATTGTTAATATCTTCGAATTTTTGAGAAAAATGGATCAAGAACAATGCTAGTATTCGTGCTAGACTCACCCCTTTCTGATCTTCCATTTTGTTACGAAAAGCTGCTCTAACAGCAATAGCATTAGTCATCCAGTAAATCTTTTCTGTCAAATTAACAAGTGATCCATCTGTAGATCTTATCGATTCAAGAAGAATTGATACCTCATCTTCGCGGAGAGGAGCAGATGACTTTACTTTCTTAGGACCCAAAAGTTCTATTAAGCAAATCTTTCTCATTTGTTTTCAATATTCGCCTTTCAAAAACGCAACATATGTTGATAATTTAGGTCCTTTGAAAATTCTGGGTTTTTTTGTTTTTCTTTTGTGGGTTTAGGTGCTCTCATTATAAACAGAGATGCAAAATTAAAGCGGCTTGTTGCCATTTTTGCATTTTTGAGTAACAAAAATGGAATCAGATCGATTGAGTTCTGGTCTGCCATTTTTGGGTATGAAAATTTTGGGTATGGAGATTTTTGTGTCAAGAGTTTGGTGAAAAAGAAGTAAATGACATAGTGATTAAATAATATGAGTATTTTAATAAATATTTTAATTAAAAATTAATTTTTTAAATTTTGATTAATGGAAAGTAGGATAAAAATGGACGGAAGGATATTATAAAAAATATAAAATTTTTTTAGTATAATTTTGAAAATATAATATTTTGTTAATATAATATGATAAAATAAAAAAAAAATTAGTATAATTTTAAAAATATAATAATTTTTTAATATAATATAATATAATAAAAAAAACTTTATAATAATTATTCCAATAAAAAAATATTATTAATATCCCATAACCATGAATCTTCATCTAATTTTTAATTTTGAAAACAATTAAATCCCAAAAGGATAGTTTTCAACCCTTCTTTAAAGATAGGGTGGAAACTATAAATCATTAGGTTTGAATTGAAATAGGATGGTTCAATATTGAAAATGAAATAATGAAAATAATTAATTCAAAATTAAATAAAAAAAATACGAATTCAAAATTTAAGTATAATTTAAGAATTCATATGTAATTAAAAAATTCTTAATATACATTTACCTCAACTTTGTATTGTTTTATAATTACACCTTATTTTTTATTTTGTGTCAATGCTACTCTAATTTTAATATTTAATTGCAACTCTATCCTAAAGTTAAATTGATAATAATAATAATAATAATAATATTTTCATATTAATTTGAAGAAAAAAAAAGTAAAATTAACCCTAGAACTTATTATATTATATAAATTAATTTAATTTTTAAATTTTGATAAAACTTAATTGAGTTATTTTATTTTGGAAATTTGATAAACTACTAATAATCAAATTAATAATTTAATTAATTAAATTTATAAAGCTTCAATAAAAATTTAAAAACTTAAATTGACAATGTGGCATGATAACTTCAAGGATCAATTTTATTTTTTGACATTTTAATTAATAATTTTTTTCTAAAAATTATGATTTAGGATAAAATTATAATTAAGTTTCAAAATTATGGTAAAATTGATATAAAATAAAAAAAAAATGATATAATTGTAAAACAACATAAAATTTAGGATAAATTTATCTTTTAAGCCATAAAAAAGTTAGTTAAAATTCTTTAAAAAAGAAAATAAATATCAAGTTCTAACTATTCATTTTATGTATTACATGACATATAGTGGGTGTTTGGTAAAAAAAAATTTTATGTAATTATTAGCATTTTAGATTACAACAGCTACATCAAACTTGTTTAATTATTTTTTTTAGTGATAGTTGTTAGCTGTTAAGTAGTCAAAAATATATTATTAATAAAAGTTTCAATTTGGAATTTTTTAAAAAATATCATATTTATTTAAATAAAAATATTAAATTATTCAATTAAAAATAATTTTTAAATAAAAAGTTAAATACTAATAATAAAAAGTTAATATCATGATTATTCAAGTTAATTTCTTATGATTTTAGACCTCTTAAAATTTATTTAAATAATTTATAACTTCAATTTAATCATTAAATATATAGTCATAGAAAATAAAAAAGAAATTATACTCTTCATGATACTATTCACCTATAAAGCAATTAATACTATTACTTTTCAAATCAATCAATAATTTATATGATTAAAACTTTTAAATAATCATCTAATACTTATAAATAACTCTTATAATGATATTTTAAGCTCGTTCATGCTTATAAAAATAGAGAGAGTTACACTTTCTCTCAAAACTTGTGGAACTCAAAGAAGATTGTGGAGGAGCTTGATAAATCTTTGGAAGATTTTCTTTAAGTTTTAAGAAATCTTTAGTGGTTTTTAAGATATAATGATAAGGTAAAATTAGTAGGGTTGTAGAGCTTGAGAAATGAATAAGAAGATAAAAGAAAATAAGAAATGGGAACTGGTCCTGCAATAGAAGAAAATCGTTCTTTTTATAGCCATCAATAGATAGCGTAGTTATAAAAAATTCACGCTTATTACTTATAATTTATTAATTGACTTGATAAAGGATTCACAAAATTTATTTGAAATTGTATGTTCCTTACTTTTATTTCAGAACTTAATAAATTTAGATAAAGAGAAAATTAACCTGCATTACTAGAAGATTTATACTCATTACTTGAATTTAATGAGCGTTATTAAAGTTTCACGCTTATTATTTATGAGCAAGAATTTTGAAAATAGGGACAATGAAAAAAGTAACAAATGTCAATTAAGGCATAATTTAAGAATTTTAGACAATAAAAAAATTCACGGATATTATTGACAGTTCTCTCCGATTATCACCACAAAAGTTTTTCCCTCTTAGAGATTACCACTTTACTCATATCTAGGGACTCCAATTAAAATGCTATGTCTCCAAACACATAATATAGGAATTCCAAAGTTCTTTTAAGGTTCATAAACCTCCATCAATAAGATTTCAAGTCCTATCACCTGTATAATTTATCAATTCAAGTTTTAAAATTCATAATACCTCTATAGCACATACTAACCTCAACTTAGCATATTAGATCTTAAGTTCGGTATAAAATTGTTATACCTAAACATAAAGCCAAGTTTAGCTTTCCAAAACAAGCATGCAATATGGACCATGAAAAATGGGTTGAGGGGGCTGCTGTATATTTTTACACAGCATTTTCTCATGTGTTCCATTTTAACTATTTAAAAAATTTTATAAAATTTTTTAAAAATTATATTTTAATAGTGTTTGATGTAATGAATCTATTGATGTATTTTTTATGCTAAACAAAAATCATTTGGACAGCTAAAAATGTATTAAAAATTTTATGTATTATATTTAACGGTCTAGATTTAACACATTTATAATATATTTTTAGCTATCTAAATAATTTTTATTTAGCATAAAAAATATATCAATAGATTCATTATATCAAACACTATCAAAATATAATTTTATAAAAATTTTATAAAAATTTTTAAATAACTAAAATGAAACATATGAGAGATTATTGTGTAAAAATATACAGCAGCCTCCTCATAAAAACTTAGCAATACACATGAGAAAACACTGATCAGCGTGGATATTGGTGTCATTAGCCTAAAAAGACCATAACTATATTTAATTCAAGATAATCAAGAATGAAAGACCATGGATATTATATGCGCATTCAAAATTACCTCATGAGTGATGATTTTGCCTCCCTATATTTCCTTCAAAAATTGCCTCATGAATATTTATCCCAATAATTAAAAACTGATCAATAAAAAAAAAAAAAAAAAAAAAAATTGTTCTCAATAAGGTTAGCTCTCTACATTGCAATTTGGTCTTTAGATCATACATGTATAGTAATAGTATTTTTGTAATAATAATATATAAATTAAAGAGAACTTTTTTTCTTTTTTTCTTTTTTTTTTGTAATAGCAATATATATAATCAGAGAAAACCTTTTTTTTTTTTTTGTAATAATATTATGTATAAATTAAAGAAAAACTTATTAATTAAAAATAACCTTTTCTTTATTATAGCAACTCGTACAACAAGCGTTTGAGTTATTTTGGATGTACTTTACAAGGTCTCCGATTTTTCTAGAATATTTTTAATATTTTATTATTTATTTATTGTAAGTCTCGCTCTCTTCAATAAACCAAGTTTTAAGATATATAATTTTTTAAGAAAATTAAAATATTTTATAATGTAATAAATAGTTTTCATGAACTAAAATATAATAAAATTATAAAATTTTAGTCACCAAATATTGTCTAATTAAAAATTTCAAAAATTAAAATTAATAATACTATATTTAAAATTATTAATAAATTATACATACTAAAATTGTGAATTTTAAAATAATAAAATGAGAAATGAGTTTCCATATTGTAATTAAGAAAATGGTTAATTATTATTTAGTTTATAAAATTTATTAAAATTAATAAAGTGATTTTTGTATTTTAAAAAATTCATTATTTAATTTTTATATTTTGGTTCCGTCATATGAATTGGTCATTCTGTCTTTTTTTTTTTTTTATAAATTTCGTTAAAAATAAAAAAATAAAAAAATAAAAAAAACTTTTAATATCTAAAATATATTTTTTTTAATTTTCTTTTAAATTATGGGCATTATCCTAAATAAAACCTATAATTTATTTCTCTCACTCTCTTTATATATAAACTCATAACTACAAAAAAAAATTCTACAAAAAGTAAAATTTAAAAAATTTGTATTAAATAATCAGAAGTTTAAAAATTAATTACTATTTAATCATTGAAAATTTTTAAAATTAACGAAGTGATTCTTATAAGTGAAGGTATTTTGATTATTTTATAGGTATTTAATTATAAAAATGGACGGATATACCAATTCATGTAATAAAACCAAAAGATAGAGTTTAAGTAGTGAATTTTTTATAATATAAGAATTATTTTATTAATTTTAATAAATTTTAGGTATTAAATAGTAATTTTTTAAGGGAAGACGGAGAACAGTGCATGCATAAAAACGTGGACGAATAGGAAATATATCTCATTCGGAAACATACAACCACATTAAATTACTGGCTGTCATTTAACAGATGGTGACAAACATATCATGGTCGATGTCATTTAATAGATAGTGACAAACATCCCCATAACCACTATCTTTATGATGTCTAAATCTAGGGACCAATTCTGTTATCTCTGATGTAGCTTTTGAGGTCAAATGCATACTTACTTTTAATGTGTAATTAAGTTCTTAAATTTTTTTTATTCAATTAAATATTTATTTTATATTTTGAGACTAATTGAACTCTCCAGATAATTAAATAATATATATCATGCTAATTAAGTATACAAATTAATTATTTTATATTTTTATGAAGGATTAATTATTATGAGATCCCTGTATTTTAACTGATTATATTAAAAAATCTTTGTATTTTTAAAATTATATTAAAAAGTCCTTGTATTTTGACTCCGTTAAAATTCGAGATCTTTTTATTAAAAAATCCATTAAACCTATGTAAAATGACCATAATACCCCTCATTTTGAATTTAATTTTCACTTAAAGGCCATCAGTTTCAACCACATCAAAATTTTCATCTTCACTACCGCACCACCACCACCAAATTTAATATTATACAACATAAATTAATTAAATTCAAAATCAATCAATTGAATAAATTTTAAACTCAAAAATTTCAATCACAAAAAAAAAATCTCCAAATTTTTTTACTAATTTTGCTCTCCTTATGGAGCCACCCACTGGACCTAGAGCTAGATCCAGCCCCACAAGACCCGAGCCTGATGATAATGGACTCGATTCTCTTCAATTTGGTGAAGATATCTAGTATTTAATCTCTGTGCCACCAGAAAATGCTAGTTCTTTCATTGCCCTTCTCAAATTGCCCCCTATCAGATTATGAAGCTTATCCACTTGCCTGATTCGACTATCAAAACCCGACCCATTATCGAGTCACATAACCAGAAATAATATCTACAACCCCACTTCAATGCTGCGAATTTGACCTTTCTTACTAACAGTAGTTTGATTGAGCGAGTTGCTAGATTCTCTGTGTTCGCCGGCGAGAATATGAACAACATTAGCAATCAATATCCGGAGACAGGTTCAATACTGTCGAATTCAAGTGCAAATCTTGAGAAAGTCGTTAAGAGAGAACATGTCGAGACAAAATTATACCTGAATCTGTCGTAGCCTTTCGTTTCTGATCCAACTATGGTGAAGAACGGAGAACAGAATCACAAGCCGATGAAGAGGAAAGAGAGAGAGAGAGAGAGAAGAAGGTAGATAAAATGAGGGTTTCAACAGTGTCCCCTTTAAAGTAATTTAGGATAAATTTAACCATCTCCTTAGCAACTAGATAGATGACATTAACGAGTCTCCCTAGATATTTAAATGAACTCATAGCATATCCAGTTCACAATTTGAATTGGTTGGCTGTGATTTTTGGATTTTGGATTTCAAATTTTTTCTGGTTTTGATCTTATGTTGCATTAAAGCAAAAAGTTGGGATTGTGAAACAGGGTATATTTCTTTTGCAAATAAAGGTATGGTGGTGCATGTGCCTATGAAAGAGATGGCGGTGGACCATGACTTGGTGCCATCGTTTGTAGTGGGAAAGAAAGTGGGTGATTTGATTAAGAAGTGGGTGATTTGTCAAGCTCTCAACCATGATCTATAGGCATTTAGAAGGATTTCAGTTTTCATCCTGGAGTGACCAAGATGTACCACGACTTGAAGGAATTTTATTGGTGGCCAAACATGAAGGGTGATGTAGCAGAGTATGTTTCTAAATGTTTAGCCTGTCAGCAGGTGAAATTTGAATATCAGAGACCTTCAGGTTTGCTTCAGGAGATCCAGTTACCCGAGTGGAAATGGGACCAAGTCACAATGGATTTTGTTGTGGGTTTGCCTAAGACACAGAAGGGATATGACTCAATATGGGTGATAGTGGACAGATTAACAAAGTCAGCTCATTTCTTAGAGGTGAAGACCACATATACAGCTGCGCAGTATACCCAACTCTATGTAGATAAGATTGTAAGGTTACATGGGGTTCCATCGATGATCATATCAGATAGAGGTACTCAGTTCACCTCCAGGTTTTGGCAGAAATTCTAGGAGGCATTGGGTACTACATTGCATTTCAACACAACATTCCATCCTCAGACAGATGGATAGTCAGAGAGGACCATACAGACACTGGAGGACATGTTGAGATTGTGTGTGCTTGATTTGAAAGGCAGTTAGGATCACTTTCTATCGTTGATAGAATTCGCTTACAACAACAGTTACCATTCAACTATTGGAATGGTACCATACGAAGCACTCTATGGCAGGAAATGCAGATCACCAGTATGTTGGGTGGAACCGGGTGAAAGACAGTTAGAGGGACCAGATTTGATTAGAGAGACAATAGAGAAGGTTCCTATCATTCAACAGAGAATAAAGACTGCTTTCAGTAGACAGAAGAGCTATGCAGATCCAAAGAGGAAAGATGTACAGTTTGCAGTGGGTGACCAGGTATTTATGAAGATATCACCTATGAAATGGGTGATGAGGTTTGGAAAGAAAGGCAAGTTGTCACCTAGATACATTGGGCCTTTTGAGATATTGGATCGGGTTAGCAATGTATCATATAGATTAGCTCTTCCACCAAGTATGGGGCATATTCACCCAGTGTTTCATATCTCTATGTTGAGGAAGTATGTTTCAGATTCATCTCATGTGTTACAACCCCAGGAAGTTGAAATTGATGAAGCACTATCATATGAGGAAGCTCCAGTGCAGATTGTTGATTATCATACTAGACAGCTTTGGAATAAAAGCATCCCTATGGTTAAAGTACAGTGGCATAGCAGAAGCATAGAGGAATGCACCTGGGAGAGTGAGACAGAGATGAGGCATAGATACCCCCACCTCTTTGATGGAACAGGTTATTTATCCACCTTATAGCTTTAAGTAAATTCGGGGATGAATTTATTTGTAGGGGGGTAGAATGTAACACCTACCCTATTGGAACTCTTAAAGAGGAACTTAGGGGAATTTTTTTTGCTTTCTTTATAATATGTTATTATTGTGTATTTATGCATGAAATTGATAGTAATACATGTTATATGACTTGATTTTAGGCATAGAAGTGATTTAAAGGCTGTTATGACAAAATCGGGAAATTTTGAATTTTTGGTGAAGTGGGGGCAAAATGGTCATTTTATAGCCCCTTTGAGTTTTTATGGATTTAACACTATATTTTAAGAAATAAAAGAAATTAAGTGAATGTAAATGGTATTATTAAGTTTATTTGAATGATAGATGGAAAAATAAACCCGGTTGAAAACAGTTCCTAGTAAGCTGCTCAATCGAGGTGCTTGAGGAGCTTGAGGTGCTTTGGTTTGCACTAAGGGAATTTTGGTCTTTTCCTTCATAATATGGGATTATAGAATGTGTGCAACCTTATGGTATTAGTTTAGGCTTGATTAAATCCAACCATTGGATCAAATGATGGAAAAATGGACGGTTGGATCAGTAGGTTACAAATTTGCTATCATAAGCTTGAAGCATTGGATTTTTGCCATTGGTTTTTGATTTGGAGTGGCAAATATATGTGTTAGCCACCAATGTTGACTTTGGATGACCCACCAATGTTGACTTGGGATGGACAAATAGCATTAAAGTAAGCAAAATGGATGGTTGGATGGCTAGGTTTCACCAAAGTTACCATAAACCTAAACCATTGGATCATTTTTTGATATTTTGAATAGATTTTTACCACCACATCAAACCATCATCTTCATCCTTATAAAAAA
>CANXYC010300733.1:0-43552 GCA_948193065.1 Aleurites moluccanus | reverse complement strand
TATATATATATATTTTTGTGATTTGAAATTTTATTTTAATTATTATTTAATATATTTGTTAACTAATGTATATTAATTTATTTATTTTATATAAATATATTTTATTTATCATGTAATATAATTATAATATAACTTATATTTATTACATATTTAATTTAATTATTATTTAACTCTTGTTAAGTTTTTTTTTTAATGGTAAAATCATCTAAATATTAAAAAAAATTAAAGGACAACTAGTATGATACATTAGTTAAATTTTTTTCATATAATAATATATGATATATAAAAAATATTTTTTATAATTTTGTGTAAAATTAATTATGATAATTTTCATTTTTATAATAACTAATTATTATTATATTACAATTTTAAATTTAATTTAATTATTTTTCTATTGTATAATAAAAAAAAAAAAGATTAATGTTGTGAGGCCTCGCCCGAGGACTGCCCATCCTGCAGATCGATGAAAATGGATTTTGATTTCAGACATCTTTCAGAATGAAATCGGGTGAAAAATGAATTTTGATTTCAGACATTTTTCAGAATGAAATCTGGTGGAAAATGAATTTTGATTTCACCAAGGGTTGCTTGAGCTCAAAATAATTTTTGGTTTGCCAAGGCTATTTGGGCTTAAAATGAATTTTTTTTTTTTTTGCCAAGAGCTGCTTGGGCTTAAAATGATTTTTAACTTATCAAGGCTTGCTTGGGCTTAGAATGATTCTCAGCTTGCCAAGGACTCCTTGGGCTTAAAATGATTTTTGGTTTGCCAAGGGCTACTTGGGCTTAAAATAATTTTTGGTTTGCCAAGGGCTCATTGGGCTTAAAATGATTTTCAGCTTAGTTTGCCAAGGGCTACTTGGACTTAGAATGATTGTTGGTTTGCCAAGGGCTACTTGGGCTTAGAATGATTATTGGTTTGCCAAGGGCTACTTGGGCTTAAAATGATTTTTGGTTGCCAAGGTTGCTTGGGCTTAAAATGATTTTTGGTTTGCCAAGGGCTACTTGGGCTTAAAATGATTTTTGGTTTGCCAAGGGCTACTCGGGCTTAAAATAATTTTCGGCTTACCAAAGGCTACTTGGGCTTAGAATGATTCTCAACTTGCCAAGGGCTCCTTAGGGTTTATCTTCTCCAACATATAGCAACTATCCTAAGGCATCGTTAGGACCTTTCTGTTCAAAACCTATTGCAAATTAGATTCCTCTTGTAGAATCATCCATCTTAAACCTTTTCTAAGGGTAGCCTTAGAATCTTTTTAGATCATCCTAAGGGTAGTTTTAGGATCTTATCAGACTTTTCTGAGGGTAGCCTTAGAAGCTTTTCAAATCATCATAAGGGTAGCTTTAGGATCTCATCAGACCTTTTCTAAGTGTATCCTTAGAATCTTTTCAGACCATCTTAAGGGTAGCTTTAGGATCTCATCAGACCTTTTCTAAGTGTATCCTTAGAATTTTTTCAGACCATCCTAAGGGTAGCTTTAGGATCTCATCAAACCTTTTCTAAGGGTAGCCTTAGAATCTTTTCAGACCATCCTAAGGGTAGCTTTAGGATCTCTTCCGACCTTTTTAGGGTCAGCCTTAAGAGCACCTCTTCATACCCTTCCTAGGATTGCCTTAGGATATCTTTACCTTATCATGGTAACTTATGTCCACTATCATTATGATAACTTTTTTAGAAAAGCAACCATACTGAGGGGCAGCTGTGAACACTCATTTTCTGCACCCTTGGACTCGTGCCAAGCCGATCGGTATGCACCGAAACCAAACCTGCGCTCAGACGGACTCAGAAACCATCAGAACTGGAGTCAGACCTGAGCTGCCACCCTCAAGGGAGGGCGGTGCTGTCCTCCTTAGGAGGCGGTGCCGCCTCTCCTTTGGGCGGTATCGCTGACCCCTCTGGCGGTACTGCTAAGCTCCAAAAGAGCACCAAAGCGGCACTACCCTCCTTCTTAGTCCGTGCCACCAAGAGCCTCGACGGCGTCGCCGCCCCCTCCGGTGGCACTCCCTTTTGCCTATAAATATGAGGCCCCTCTTTCATATTTGACACACTGAAATCCCTTGAAGTCGATTTTCCTTCTTGAATTTCCTCTATTTCTCTCTCATACACTGATTTCTTTTAATTTCTTTAACTCTCTTTGAGTTTAAAAAATAATCAATTCAGGGCGAGTGGAGCCCAACTTTCTTTAGTTTTCTTTGAGCTAAAGAAGGACCAAATCTGGGGCGCGTGGAGCCTTAAAATTATTTCAAACAAAATCACTCTATTGATTTGCTTGTTTTAAATTATCAGATACAAGATAATCAGACCGTCTTTCCGGGCCTCAACCAATCCCCAGTGGAGCTCCGATCCGAGCAAGCAAATCCAACCACCAATCCAAGGTGAAATTCCGATCCGGGCGTACAATCCGACCACCGCCTCCCAAAGAGCGAATTGTCAGGTAAAAGGCAATCCAACCATCAATCCAACCACCGATCTAAGGTGAAATTCTAATCCGGGCGTGCAATCCGACCGTCACCTCCCAAAGAGCGAATTGTCAGATAAAGGACAATCCAACCATCGATCCAAGGTGAAATTTCAATCCGGGCGTGCAATCTGACCGCCGCCTCCCAAAGAGCAAATTGTTAGATAAAAGACAATCCAACCACCGATCCAAGGTGAAATTCTGATCCGGGCGTGCAATCCTACCGCCGCCTCCCAAAGAGTGATCCAGGAAAAAGGCAATCAGACCGCCGCCAATCCAACCTCCTTCTAGTGCTTCAATCAAGCCAAGGTGAAACTCTTATTCGGGCTAGCAATCAGACCGCCGCTTTCCCATAGAGCAAGGGAGAAGGTATCGTCTCTTAACTCCTTTTTATTTTGATAGAGCATCAAAATAGGCAAATCTTCTTTATTTTGGTAGAGCATCAAAATAAAGAGTCCAAAACATAGTAAGTTGGGCATAAATCCCTGCTTCGCAAAAAGGAAGAACTATGTGGGTTTTGATTCCCATTCAAATGGATACGCAGGCAAGCTATCTGAGAGCTTCAAACCCAAAAATGTTAAAAGTCGTCTCTTTTCTATTAATTGCTTTATTAATTGCTTTATTGAATGTATTATTTGGGGAATGTGTGATCGACCTAAAACCTATAAGGGCTAGAGTTGATATCCCCTAATTTGGAATTTCTGAATTTTAATAATTTAAATACAGCTCTCTTAACTGCTTTAATTGCTTTCATCCATTCACTTACTTGCTCATGCATCTATATATCTCATCCTATTAAACTGCTCATGAAAATGCTTTAAATCAAGGTTAAAATTAAAAGCCAAATTCAACCGAAAACCTAGTCCCCGAATCCTCTTTGGTTTCAAAGACTAGTGAACTTATATTTCCTTTGGGATAAAACTGGAGTCAAAAATGGGTTTTTACCTTAAATTTTCCCAACAAAAATAACTTAAGATGGTGACTTCAAAACATTGAAATCACTTTCAAAATAGGGCGCTAAGGTCTCCTGTCAATCCATGAGAAATCGACCTTTAAAAATGAGAGTACTTCGCGATCCCTTGGATCCGCGGGACGGGCAGTGCTCGGGCAAGGCCTCACAGCTGGCAACTCCAGCTGTGAGGCCTTGCCTGAGGACTGCCCATCCCATGGATCCAAGGGATCAAGGATTAAGCTTTGAGGCCTCGCCCGAGCACCTTCCTCTGCGAATCCAAGGGATCGAGGATTGCTCTCATTTTTAAGGGACTATTTCTCACGGATTGACAGGCGACCTTAGCGCCTTTTGAAAGTGATTTCGATGTTTTGAAGTCGCCACCTTAAGTTATTTTTATTGGGAAAATTTAAGGTAAAAAACCCAATTTGACTCTAATTTTATCCCAAAAGAAAATAAGTGCACTAGTCTTTGAAACCAAAGAGGATTCGAGGACTAGGTTTTCGATTGAACTTGGCTTCTATTTTTAACCTTGATTTAAAGCATTTTCATGAGCAGTTTAATAGGATGAGATATATAGATGCATGAGCAAGTAAGTGAATGGATAAAAGCGATAAAATAAAGCAAGTAAAGCAGTTAAAAGAGCGGTAATTAAATTATTACAATTCAGAGATCCCAAATTAGGGGTTATCAACTCTAGCCCTTATGGGTTCTAAGTTGATCACACATTTCCTAAATAATATATTTAATAAAACAATTAATAAAGCAATTATTAGAAAAGAGATGGTTTTTAACATCTTTGGGTTTGAAGCTCTCAGATAGCTTGCCTGCGTATCCCGTTGAATGGGAATCAAAACCCATGCAGTTCTCCCTTCTTGCGAAGGAGGGTTGATTTATGCTCAACTTATCATGTTTTGGACTCTTTATTTTGATGCTCTACTAAAATAAAGGAGATTTGCCTATTTTGATGCTCTATCAAAATAAAGGGGAGTTAGGAGACGATACTTACTCCCTTGCTCTTTGAAGGCGGCAGTCTGTTTGCTAGCCCGAATCGGAGTTCCACCTTGGCTTGATTGAAGCACTGTAAGGAGGTTGGATTAGCGGAGGTCTGATTGCCTTTTACCTGGATCACTCTTTGGGAAGCGGCGGTTAGATTGCATGCCCGAATCGAAATTTTACTTAGGATTGGTGGTTAGATTGTCTTTTATCTAACAATTTGCTCTTTGGGAGGCGGCAATCAGATTGCACGGTCGGATCAAAATTTCACCTTGGATTGGTGGTTCGATTGTCCTTTATCTGACAATTTGCTCTTTGGGAGGCGGCGGTCGGATTGCATGCCCGGATCGGAATTTCATCTTGGATCGGTGGTTGGATTGATGGTTGGATTGTCTTTTACCTGACAATTCGCTCTTTGGGAGGCGGCGGTAGGATTGCACTCCCGGATTGGAATTTCTCCTTGTATCAGTGGTTGGATTTGCTTGCCCGGATCGGAGCTCCACTGGGGATTGGTTGAGGCCCGGGAAGATGGTATGATTGTCTTTTATATGATAATTTAAAATAAGCAAATCAATAGAGTGATTTTGTTAGAAATAATTTTGAGGCTCCACGCGCCTCGGATTTGGTCCTTCTTTAGCTCAAAGAGAACTAAAAAAATTTGGGCTCCACTTGCCTAGAATTGATTATTCTTTAAACTCAAAGAGAGTTAAAGAAATAAGAAGAAATCGGTGTATGAGAGAGAAATAGAGGAAATCCGAGAAGGAAAATCGACTTCAAGGGATTTTGGTGTGTCAAATATGAAAGAGGGGCCTCATATTTATAGGCAAAGGGGGGTGCCACCGAAGGGGATGGCGGCGCCGCCGAGGCTTTTGGCGGCATGGGCTGAGAAGGAGGGGGCCGCCGCTTTGGTGATCGGTGGTGCCTCCCCTCTATTGAGGGTGGTAGCCCGAGTCCGACTTCGATCCGATGAGTTTTCTGAGTTCGTCCGAGCACGGGTTTGGTTTCAGTGAGTGCCGGTCGGCTTGGCATGAGTCTGAGGAGTGCGAAAAACTAGTGTTCATAGCTGCCCCTATCACGGTTGTCCATTCTAGATGACAAACGTGATGTAGGTGAACTGGGTTGTTCCTGTCTGCTTGGAACAAAAGAAATGCATTTTGATCGCATCTTGCAGGGTGAAATCAGATGGAAAATTGATTTTGATTTCAAACATCTTTCAGAATGAAATTGGATGAAAAAATAGATTTTGATTTTAGACATTTTTCAGAACGAAATCGAGTAGAAAATGGATTTTGATTTCAGACATCTTTCAGAATGAAATCGGATGGAAAATAGATTTTGATTTCAAACATCTTTCGAAATGAAATCGGGTGAAAAATGGATTTTGATTTCACCAAGGGCTGCTTGGGTTCAAAATAATTTTTGGTTTGCCAAGGGCTATTTGGGCTTAAAATAATTTTTTTTTTTTTTTTTGCCAAGGGCTGCTTGGGCTTAAAATCATTTTTGCCTTACCAAGGGCTACTTGGGCTTAAAATCATTTTTGGTTGCCATGGCTGCTTGGGCTTAAATGATTTTTGGTTGCCAAGGCTGCTTAGGCTTAAATGATTTTTGGTTTGCCAAAAGCTACTTGGGCTTAAAATGATTTTTGGCTTACCAAAAGATGATTGGGCTTAAAATGATTTTTGGTTTGCTAAGGGCTACTTGGGCTCAAAAATGATTTTTGATTTGCCAAAGGCTACTTAGGCTTAAAATGATTTTTGGTTTGCTTAGGGCTACTTGGGTTTAGAATGAATGTTGTTTTGCCAAGGGCTACTTAGGCTTAAAATGATTTTTAGTTTGCCAAGGAATGCTTGGGCTTAAAATGATTTTTGGTTTGCTTAGGGCTACTTGAGCTTAAATTGATTTTTGGTTTGCCAAGGCTACTTGGGCTTAAAATGATTTTAGGTTTACCAAGGGCTGCTTGGGCTTAAAATGATTTTCAGCTTGCCAAGGCTGCTTGGGCTTAAATGATTTTTAGTTTGCCAAGAGCAGCCTTGGTAACCAAAAATCATTTTAAGCCCAAGGAGCCCTTGGCAAATCAAAAATCATTTTAAGCCTTAGGATATTGATTCCTAAAGTAAGGTGGGCCAAAGTTATTTGGATTTTAGGATTTTGGAGAGGTAATGGTGCCAACTGGGTTTAGGCTTTAGTGAGATAATGTTACCAAATGGATTTGGGCTTCTAGAGAGATCTTGGTGCCAACTAGTTTGGACTTTGAGAGATCTTGGTGCTAATTGGGTTTAGGCTTTGGAGAGATCTTAGTGCCAACTGAGTTTGGGCTTTGAAGAGATCAGGGTGCCAACTGAGTTTTGGCTTTGGAGAGATCTTGGTGCTAACTAGATTTGGGCTTTGGAGAGATTTTGGTGCTAACTGGATTTGAGCTTTAGAGAGATCAGGGTGCCAACTAAATTTGGAATTTAGAGAGATAATGTTGCCAAATGGTTTTGGTATTTGGAGAGATTTGGGTGCCAATTGAGTTTGGGCTTTGAAGAGATCATGGTGCCAACTGAGTTTGGGCTTTGGATAGATTAGGGTACTAACTGAGTTTGGGCTTTGGAGAGATTTTGGTGCCAATTGGATTTGGGCTTTGGAGAGATCAGGGTGCCAACTGAGTTTGGGCTTTAGAGAGATTTTGGTGCCAACTGGATTTGGGCTTTGGAGAGATTAGGGAGCTAACTGAGTTTGGGCTTTAATTAGTGGTGATGGTGTTTGAGGCCAATAGGCCTTGGTTTCATCTGAGTGAGAGGTATTTAGGGCTAATGGGCCTTGGGTCCATTTGAGTGGGAGGTTTTTAAGGCTGATAGGCCTTGGATCCATTTGGGTGAGTGGTATTTGGGGCTAATGGGCCTTGGGTCCATTTGAGTGAGAGGTATTTGGGGCTAATGGGCCTTGGGTCCATTTGAGTGAGAGGTGTTTAAGGATGATGGGCCTTGGGTCCAATTGGGTGAGAGGTATTCGGGGCTAATGGGCCTTGGGTCCATTTGAGTTAGAGGTGTTTAAGGCTGATGGGCCTTGGGTTCGATTGGGTAAGAGGTATTTGGGGCTAATGGGCCTTGGGTCCATTTGAGTGAGAGGTGTTTAAGGCTGATAGGCCTTGGGTCCAATTGGGTTGACTCTCGACTGGTTCAAGGTACAACCTAGACTCATTAAAAAAATGGAATGCATGCTTTATTAATCATGAATGCATGTATGCATGTGTGCATAGTTATGCATATGTATGAAGAAAAATTGGTTCATGATGTCATTTTAACATTATCATGGTTCACGGGCCCTAAGGTCCAAGGCTTAATGTTCACTACATGAAAGCTAGGTAGTTTAGTTTAAAGGGTACCCGTTACACTAGAGCAGTGAATATACCTAACCACATATGAAACAATAAGTTTCGCATAGGTCCAACAGTACGACTGCTCATTACACTTCAAAAAAGATTTGAAGATTCGTCGTGGGGTGGATGCTTTTGCTATCTCTCAATATACTCAAAGAGAGTTATCGCATCAATGCTACTCGCTATCTAAAGGTTGAATTTCATAACTGTTGATTTAGTGATGCATGAAAATCAAAGTTAAACTAAAAACCAAGTAAAAAGTCACTTTTGAAAATATTTTCAACCAATTGGTAGTCCTCTTTAACTTTTGAAAAAGTTAGTCCCCAGTGGAGTCGCCAGCTGTGAGGCCTCACCCAAGGACCGCCCATCCCGCAGATCTAAGGGATCGAGGATTAAGCTGTGAGGCCTCGCCCGAGCATCTTCCTCCTGCAGATCCAAGGGATCGAGGATTAAGCTATGAGGCCTCGCTCGAGCACCTTCCTCTAGCGGATCCAAGGGATAGAGGATTGCTCTCATTTTTAAGGACAATTTCTCATGGATTGACAGGCGACCTTAGCGCCCTATTTTGAAAGTGATTTCGATGTTTTGAAGTCGCCATCTTAAGTTATTTTTGTTGTGAAAATTTAAGGTAAAAAACTCAATTTGACTCCAATTTTATCCCAAAGGAAAATAAGTGCACTTGATTGAAGCACTGGAAGGAGGTTGGATTAGCGGCGGTTTGATTGCCTTTTACCTGGATTACTCTTTGGGAGGTGGCGATCGAATTGCACGCTCATATTAGAATTTCACCTTGGATCGGTGGTTCAATTTGCTTGCCTGGATCGGAGCTCCACTGGGGATTGGTTGAGGCCCGGGAAGACGGTCTGATTGTCTTTTATCTGATAATTTAAAACAAGCAAATCAACAGAGTGATTTTGTTAGAAATAATTTTGAGGCTCCATAAGCCCTGGATTTGGTCCTTCTTTAGCTAAAAGAGAACTAAAGAAATTTGGGCTCCACTCGCCTCGAATTGATTATTTTTTAAACTCAAAGAGAGTTAAAGAAATAAGAAGAAATCGGTGTATAAGAGAGAAATATAGGAAATTCGTTAAGGAAAATAGACTTCAAGGGATTTCGGTGTGTCAAATATGAAAGAGGGGCCTCATATTTATAGACAAAAGGGGGTGCCACCGGAGGGGGCGGCGGCGCCGTTGAGGCTATTAGAGGCATGGGCTGAGAAGGAGGGTAGTGCCACTTTGGTGCTCTTTTGGAGCTTGGCGGTACCGCTAGAGGGGCCAGTGGTACCGCCCAAGGGGGGCAGCAGCACCGCCCTCTCTTGAGGGTGGCAGCTCGGGTCTGACTCCGATTTTGACTATTTCTGAGTCCGTCCGAGTGCGGGTTTGGTTCCGGTGAGTGCCGGTCGACTTGGC
The DNA here is from genome assembly GCA_948193065.1 of Aleurites moluccanus. Lineage (NCBI taxonomy): Eukaryota > Viridiplantae > Streptophyta > Magnoliopsida > Malpighiales > Euphorbiaceae > Aleurites > Aleurites moluccanus. Next base: position 34,381 of record CANXYC010300733.1, on the reverse strand, counting down.
ACAAGTCCAAGGGGTGCAGAAAATGAGTGTTCACAAATGTATTTTTTTCTATTATATAATATTAAACTTAATTATTTTCAATTTTATCCCGATTTAATCGGTTCAATTTCGGTTAAATCTCTGACACTCTGACCCTCTGCTTTTACTTGTTCTTTGACCGGTTCGATTTTGAGAACACTGGTTAATATCCTTAGAATGAATATGGCCCGAGACATAATTCTCTATGTTACACATTATTGTTATATTTGGGTTCAGTTGTTAATTGTTCCTTAAATCAACTCACCATTTAATTTGTAACCCTAATATTTTGATATATATATATATTATCTAATTCTTTTTATTTAAAGGACCATTATCGAGTATCCATTGTTAATGCTAATAGTTATATTCTAAACCAAGTTGGTGTGAGTGTCATAATGCCTTACCTAGCTAGGATAAATTATGGGACTGTGTGAACCAGTGACTCAACTGATAGAGTCTAAATTGTCAGGGTCCTTCCTAGAGAGGACAAAGTTTTTCTAGGCGTGTGTTAGCGCAAACACGTGTATTCTATATGGAGATCGTAGTACTCATATTGTATATGGATGTTGTTAGACTCCTATTTTATTCTCTATTGTTCTGACATTTACATTTTCTTTACCTTATATATATGTATATTTTTGTTATGTGTCATTTCCCTACCTTCTGATTTATGATTCTGATATGTATACGACCTTTGATAATATATTATGATCATTGTGATATAATCCTATTTCTATCCTTGTTATATCTAGATAAATTTATGGCTTTTGAAACTCAGCTTTGATTATAAACTATAGGTTTGGCATATGCATAATTCATTAGTTGATAGCTCACTCTCATTCTATTGTGATTTTCAGGTGCTAGAGAATGAAGATAAAATTTCTTGATTTCCTTCCTCCAAGAAACTAGTCCAAGTACAAACTCTTATTATTTTGAATATCAATTATTATTGTGGAATAATTGTAATACTCTTAGAGCTCCAGAGTATTTGAATGGTTTATAATGATATATTTATGGTGATATTCTTTTGGGTTACCACTTATTCATATTGGATAGGGGCTTATCAGGCTACCTTTTATTACAGGTGTGCTATGATAGTTGGATGATGAGTTTGATTCTATATTGTATTTAATTTTAGACTTTGTTATCTTTTTGTCACAAGTTTTGTTTAGGAGTTCCACAGGTCTTTGGTGGCCTTAAGCCTACCCATACCCTAGAACTATAATATCTTTAAATTTGAAGTGTGACAAAGGTGGTATCATAGCTTAGATTTGAATTTAGAATTATTTTGTGACAATAAATGTTTAATTAGGGAAAACTATAGAGCATAAGAATTTTGTCTCGCCAATATTCTATTATCTTTTATTATGAATCTCCGCCACTACCTAATCTAAGCTAATTCCTCAAGCACCGGTTTAGTAAGTTCCTCCGTAGCCTATGGTACCTATATTTTTTCCTATGGCTCTACTTTTGTCACCTTTGGTTTAGTAAGAGTAGGAGGTATCTTTTGAGGGGTTCTTTAATTTAAAGCCACCGGAGTACAAGGGTGAGGTAGACTCTATTGAATTATTGGAAGATTTTGAGGATAAGACCAAGATTGTGAGGAGTTCTTATAAAAGAGTTATTGTGTTTATGGGTCACCTTATGAGAGGTGATGTTGTGATTGATTTAAGAGTAGTGTAGTTGCTTAGCTCTGAGGGAATGAAGATATTACTTAGGATCGTTTCAAGGAGATTGTGATGGATGAGTTCCTTCTGAAAATCGATTAAAGAGGCGAGAGTCTTGAACTTTGAGAGGCTAGTGCAGACTTATGAGATATTTGTGTCTAAGCAATTATGCTACTGCATTAGTGCCTAATAAGGCGACATGGATTCAAAGGTTCAGAAGAGGATTCATTGTTCATTTACTTAAGTATTGGCTGCTTATAGTTCAATTCTTTCTCCAAGATTGTGGATTAGGCAAGAACGATTGAAAATGCAGAAATGGAAGTAAGGACTATGAAGGAACAGAAGAAAAATTTTAAAGTTGAAAGTTCATACAAATAGAGTGAAGGAGATTAAGAATATGAAAGTTTTATATCAGTCAATTGTAACACCCTAGAATAAACCTAAATATCTAAATGATTAATAGGACTGAAAATAACTAAATTGAACATAAACATAACATGAATTAGGAAATAAACTTAAGAATTTTTAAAGTAAACAATCGAAAGACCAAAGTTCAATAGAAATATAATAGATATAGGATGGTTAGTAAGGTTAAATAGAGGAGTTAGCATATTTAATAATTAGAAGTAGATATGTCAAATGGCCTTAAAATAAAGTAATAAAATTAATTAGTGACACAATTGAATAGAGTTAGTATAATTTGGGAGTTAAATTATGATTTCCCAAAGTTAATGGATGATGGGACTCATCACCACTAAATATTTTTTAAATATATTCTAAGAAGTTCCTTAACCTATTTTTCTTCCTTTGATAGCGAACCATTTGGCCATAAATTGTTCATAAACCAAATTTAACTTTTCCAATTTCCCTTTCTAATCATTACTAATATAACACTTATTAAAATTTCCTAAATTGTCATCTTGTTTTTCTTCCTTATTTATTATTTTACTTATTCATTTATTAAGTTATTGGACAAAATATAAAATGAGATAATAATAAATTTAGAATTTTGCATCAAATGGTCGAAACCATCACAAGTATAAGTCTTCTTTATTTCTTTCATTTTCCATTATCAATTCCTTCAATTTCAAAGAGAAACCTTCACACCTATAAAAAAAATCAAAGCTCCTCTTTTAATTAAATTAGGAGATTAGTAAATGATACTAAGCTAAAGAGAGGTAGTTCTACCATAAGGGGTGCTTAGGGTACTAATTCCTTAATTAAGGTAATTTCTTAAATTTTTATTTAATTATAGTGTTTATGAATTCTATGAGTAGAGTAAATGAAAAATTAGCATAATCAAGTTAAAGAATTGAATATATGAGAATTAAGATTAGGGTTCCAATTAGGTACACCCTAGGTTAGGGTTAGGAAATGATTTGTTCAATTAAAGTTTAATTTCTTGAAATTTTATGTTGTATAAGTCTCAAATTGTATTCAACTAATTTGTAGCTCCTAGAAGAGGTAGAGATGGTGGAGGGGTTGATCAAGACCCTCATTTTTGCTTATTTTAAGTGAGGGGATTATAGATTAATTTAGAGTTTTACTAACTAAGGTAAGTAATAGATAGATTATTATGTAAAATAGGTAAAATGATGTTAACTCAATGGTATGTGTATATTTGTATATTTATGTATGTGAATCTTATGGAAGAAATTTTGGTTTATAGAAGTGTGGAGCTGTATAATTGAATGATTAATAAAGTGAGGGAATAAGGATGGTTTAAAAGTGCTATTTCTTGCAGGTTGTGGATTGTTACTATTCATGTTGGGATTTATTTAAAAATACAGGGGAAACTTTGCTGGAATTGGAATAGAATATTGGACGTGGGGTTTTATAGGTTTAGGTTGCCTTAAGCTTTCTTATACCCTAGGACCATCACATTCTTGAAGCAAAGGATGTGACAAAGTTGGTATCAGAGCATAAAGAATTAATAAAATTTTAATTAATTAGGTGCATATGTCAATAGGTATATAGGTGTACCATGGAGCATAGAATTTTATGTCTCGTCATTTGTAGTTATCTGTTATATGTATGTTATTATGTGTTATTCGTTAATTGATATACTTCTTTATTGATATTTTGAATAGTGAATCATCCCACCGAGAAAGGGAAGGCCATCGGGAAGAGGAAAAGGTCGTGGTAGGAAAAGAGTAGAGATACCAACCATAGCGAAATGGGTGGAGGCAGATGTAGCCCCTAATATGGAACCAGAAAGAGAGGAAACTATTAAACCACCAAGAGTGAGAAAAATTAAGGTAGGAAATTAGTGCATTAAGAAGTAAAAATGTTGAATTGAGGAGAGCTAGACAAGAACCACTACCGACACCCATTTCATAGCCTATAGTTGTACCTTCTCCCATTCCACCAAGTGAACCAGTAGCATGACATATGGTCCGAGGAGTAATTGATGAGGGTGGAATTAGTATGATTAATTTTCTGAAATTGAATTTGCTTGAGTTTAAAGGAGAAGAAGGTGAAATACCTAACAGTTTTCTGGAACAAGTTGAAAAAGTTATTGGGAGATTGCCATGTTCGGATGCTCAAGCTATAAAATTAGTGGGTCTTTTGTTAAAAGACAATGCATGGAGTTGGTTTATGCAACATATTGAGAATCAATTGTATGGAGAGCATTTGCCTAACTAGGAGTAGTTTAAACAGGCCATGATGGATGAGTTTCTTACAGAGAGTAAAAATGAAAGTAAGTTGGCCCCATTCGAGCAACTGAAGCAAAGGAATTTAAGTGTGTTTGAGTATGCCAAAGAATTCCTTCGATTGCCAAGTTTGCAAGGAGCATTATACCAGATGAAGCTGCAAAAATAAATCAATTCAAAAGAGGATTGCATGCTTCATTAAATAATGCCTTGTTAGTTGTAGAATTCATTTGTTAACTAAGTTAATTGACAAAGCTAAACAAATGGAGAATAGATACAAAGAAGAGAGAGTCGAAAGGGAACAGAAAAGAAAAAAAGCAATTTTAAGGGGCAAAACAGTCAGGGAAAAAGAGTAAGTGATAGCTCCCAGTACAGGGCTTCAGAGCTAATAAATTGCCTTCCCAAAGTCAAGTCTCTAGTGGATATGGTAGAGGCCATAATAGAACTAATGTAGGGTCTTCAGCTTCTAATGTATCACAGGGTGCTTCTAATGCACAACAACAGGCTCAAAATATTCCAGTTGAGCTAGATGTGGGAAGAAACTTGCAGGGATATGTAGATGGGAAACAGGAACATGCATAAAATGTGGTCAACAGAGACACTTCATTAAAGATTGCCCACAGTAGGGGAACCAAAGGAGTACATCTATTGCATCTCATCCTTCAGTACAAATGGACCGAAATGAAAATAGAAATAGTGGAGGAAGAGGCAAAGGTCAGGGGTCTAATCAAAGAGCAAGACAACCAGTAGAGGGAGAGGTCAAGGCAAGTTTTTGCCTTGAATCAATAAAAAGCTCAAGCATCCAATACCACTGTAGTAGGTATGGTTCTAATCTAGAATAAATTAGGAAAGGTGTTGTTGATTCGAGGGCTACTCATTCCTTTGTTTCGCCTAATTTTGCAAATAAATTAGGAAAAGGTAGAGAATTGTTACATATACCCATAGAGATTTCTACCCCCTCAGGTGAAAGTATCGATGTGAAAAATGTGTATAGGGCATGTATTGTAGAGATAGAGAGTAGGAAGCTTCTTGCGGATTTGGTAGAGTTACTTGTATTGGAGATTGATGTAATATTGGGTTTGGATTGGTTCTCTAATAACTATGCAGCCATTGATTGCCATAAGAAAAAGGTAGAATTTAAACCTAAAGGGCAGAAGAGTTTTGTATACCAATGTGAAAGAAATGATGCCATGATGAAAATAATTTCAGCAATTGGGGCTATTAGACTACTAAGAAAGGGTTGCCAATGATATTTGACAAGTGCTATCGATACTCAAATGACTTCAGTAGGGGTTTAACAAATTCCAATGGTAAATGAATATCCAAATGCATATCTAGAAGAATTACCAGGTTTACCAATGAGAGAGAAATTGAATTTGAAATAGAAGTTCTTTCGGGTACCAACACCATATCTATTCCTCCATATCAAATGACATCTTCTGAACTGAAAGAGCTGAAAATTTAGCTACAAGAGTTACTAGATAAGGGTTCATTAGACCTAACAGTTCACCCAGGAGCACCAATATTATTTATGAAAAAGAAAGATGGTTCACTAAGGATATGTATTGACTATCGACAACTAAATAAAGTGACCATCAAGAATAAATATCATCTTCCAAGCATTGATGATCTATTTCACCAGTTACAAGGAGGAGGCTATTTCTCTAAAATTGACCTTAGATCGAGTTACCATCAACTTTGGATTTAGAAATAAGATGTGTCGAAAACTACTTTCAGAATCTGATATGGTTATTATGAATTTTTGGTAGTTCCATTCAGTTTAACAAATTGTGAACACCTGTTTTTTATGCCCCTGGACTTCAAACAAATTTATATCAAACTTAACTGGGTCCCTAGAAGCTTTAAAAGCAAAAAAGACGGACAATTAGATGCACACGAAAATTCCACAGAAGCAAACTTGGTGGATCCACCCAGAAGGCTTGGCGGATCCAGCCTCTCTGCCAGTGCTCCTCTGAGCTGCCGCCACTTTTAGAGCTCCATGACACCAATGAGTCTTGTTTGAGCCGCCAAAGCTTCTCGGTATCGCCAAAAGATCTAGACCAAAATATCCTTCAAAAACTCTATAAATAGAGCCTCACACATCATTTGTAAAATACACATTGCTATTAAGTGGACTTGTCCTCAATTAGCTCTCTCTTTTCTCCCTCCAATATAACTAACTTAAGGTTTTGCCTTCTTTAGGTCCAAAACCGCCCTCTTCAAGGTCTTCCTTAGGCGCTAAAGAGTTTGATGATTTGAATGAGGCCAATGGTGCCTTAAATTAATATTTCTTAGATTAATTTAGCGAAGATCAAACAGTCAAATTGGTCTCGAGCCGACAACAAGAAAAGGTAGAACTCAGGTCTGTCAAGCTACTCCATTCACAGCAGTCTAAGATTGACCGGCCTCGAGAGGACGAAAAGAAAAGATAGAACTCCGGTCTGGTAAGGTACTCCGACCGCAACAGTCCAAGATTGACTGGCCTCGAGCCGATGACAAGAAAAGGTGGAACTTTGGTCCAACAAAATACGTCGACCGAAGGTATACTGTCACGACCCATTTCTGGATTGCAACGGTTCTAAGATGCAGAAGATACCAATGGCAACTGGCACCCGTAGAACCCAGTATCACATATAATATCTATAACCATCAATTTATTATTCATTTTACTTAGTTACTATTCATGCTGCAATTCTGTAAAACTGTTTGAAATTTAGTGTTGTTGGTTGTAACATCCATCATCATATATCATATACCATAAAGCATCATCACATATACATATACATGTTCATATGCTAACTAACCCATACATACTCCATGGAGCAGCTAAAACATGAACATCAAAACACAGTATCAATATATTTACATTACTATCAGCTATCAGCAGAAATCCACAGAATGTCTGAAGTTGGGATTCTGCAATCTACTTTTCCCCTGAAATGGTTAAATAAGGAAAAGGTGAGTATACAAGATACTAAGTGAATCTATATACATCACCAACAAAATAAGATGGATTGATAATGAGTGATAATGGAAAACAATGGTACCAATATGTCAATAATTCAGGTTACAGAATCAGTAACAGGTAATGACAGAAAGATTAATGGTCATATTAATGGCATGAAATCATATGGTAAGACAGATATAGGCCTTGAAACACGTAGACTATGTGTAATCACACAGTCGATCTCATATCAAGTAAGCATAAGACTGATCAGGTCTTATGGCTAGGACCAATAACCCTTCCCAGCTAGGGCATCAATATCAATGTGCACATTGCCGACAGTATGTACCCACTATCCTGATGGAGCGGCAGCTCTGTCAAACCACATTTAGTTCAATACAAGGGAAAATCATATCAATAGATACCATTATGCAACAATGGTATCACTAATGGCAACAAACTTAATGTCATTCATATCAAGTAGCAATTTAATCAATGGCATTGCAATAGACAATATATAATCAATGATAATCGGTTTGGTAAACAACAAAGGTATGGAACAAAGATTGGTCATTCAAAGAAAATCGGTAGGGCAATTGGCATGCTAATGTCGCTGGCAACGATGGCATTCAAATGTTAGGCCTATAGAAGAAAAATATGATAGGCCTATGGAATTACAACTAGGCATTTCATCAAACACATGGTGGGCACAATAGGGCAAGCCATTAGGTTAGGGTTTGGTGCAAAGTTGGCATGCCTAATTCATCCAACAACAAGCTCACATTATAGGCAACACAATAGGAAACAAATATACAATATTAAACAACATTTAGGGCATCAAATTGGCTAAGGAATACAAAGGAAAATCAAATAAAAATCAAAGAAGTGAATAGTAATAAGGGTTCTGCCAAAAGCATGCTTCCATATATGGTTTTCAATTTCAATTCCAATGCATTAGACATGTTAATTTATGTATATAAGACTCACCAAGGGCTTCCAATTGCTTAGGAAAATTGATTTTCCACCAAAAACTTCAAAGGAGGCAATAAGCACAACTTGTGAATTCTTGATTTTCTACACCAAACCAATCACAAATTAATTATTCATTAGCCTCCAATTAACATATTCTAAGCTTAAACAATATAAACTAATACTAATTCAAATAGCTAAAGCAAAAAACTTCAATTTATGGTTTGAAATTGGGGGTTTCTATCCATATGCATCAATTGATACAATCTAACCTAAAAATCATCCAATTCATCATCTAATTAATCTAAATAAACCATAAATTCAAACAAAATAATTCCTTACCTTAACTTAATGTTTCCACTGAAATTTCTCCTTCCAAATTCCTTGAATTTCTTTAAACTTTCAAGCAAAACAAGGATGGAGAATGGAAGAGCAATAGTTGAAGTTAGGTTTTCTTTAGATTTTCTTAAAGAAATTTGCCTAAAAATGGAGGAGAATTGGTGGTGAGAGGTTCGGCCATAGCAAGGAGAAAGAAGAAGAAGAAGAAAATTGATGGGAAAAATGACTAAGGCATTCTTAAATATTAAGTAAAAATGGCAAATTGTCTTTTGGTCCTTAAACTTTCAAGTATTTATACTTTGACCCCAACTTCTTCTGTAATTTATTCTGACAATTCTATTAAGAATTGGATTTCAAAGTGGAGAGTCAAAAGGCTTATTTTTATTTATATTTACTTCTAAAAATAGTTTTAGAGCTATTCTGAAACTCAGACTGACCAATTTTCACTATTTTCCTAGAAGTTCCATTTATTTACGGTTTTGCCATTACTTACTTTTTCAGTGTTTCTAAATATTTTTCACCTCTTTGTTTTTACCATAATTACACATGCATTTAGATGATCTTTTACCCCTAATCAAAATCAGAAATTCAACTATTGCCCGGACTGCTATTTTCTCGGCAGTGTTTCCGACACTGACGGTTTCCGGAAAAGTATTTCATTCGCTTTTTAACTGTCTCTAAAATTATTTATCATCATTTAAATACCTTTAAACTATATATTGAGAATTAATTCATGCATACAATATATAATTTCCTAGGGTATTACATATACCCAAACCCAAACCCTTCAGAAGAAAGGCAAACTACTCGGATTTTAATTCCCATTCAAACGGGATACGTAGGTATGCTTTTTATTTAAGCATCAAATCCAAAACCCTAAAAGCTATTTTCCCATTTGTTGCCTTTAATATAGTTATTTTGAGAAATTTGTGATTAACCTAGAATCTAGAACGTATAAGGGTTAGAGTTAATATTCTCAATTATTGTTGTTGTAATTACTTAATTTTTTACCGCTTTTTGATTTATTTACTGCTTCAGCATCTGAAACTATGCATGAAATTATCATTTTAAGTCAGTATCAATTTCAAGCCAAATTAGAATTTCTTAAACCAAAAATCTAGTCCCTAAATTCATATTCGTTCAAAGGTCTAGTAGTTTTATCTATTGTGAAAACTAAATTGGAGTCACTTTTGGGCTTTTACTTATATTTTTCCTACAAAAAAAAATTAAGGTGGCGACTTCCCGTAATTTGTTTTCAAAACAGACTTGAACCAAAAATAGATTTCAAAACAGAAATGAAACAATTTTTTCAGTGAATTGAGAAACATAACCTCCAGCTAGCCAGACATTCCGGTGATGTGAGACTAAAACCCGTTTCATCCCATCCATCATTCAGGGGAGCGAGGGGAGACCGTCGGACCTCCGCAGTGCTATCCTCATATGAGGCCTTACAACTAGCGACTCCACTAGGCCTTGTCATTTTTCAAAATGAAAAAAGAGAACTACCAATTGATTTTTGAAAAATATTTTCAAAAGAAATTTGAAACTTGGCTTTTCAATTGAAACTGACTTTGCATTGTATCATGTGTCACTATATGGACTCTTTGTCCACTACCAGTTACTATTTTCAGCTTAGACTCCAACTAGTATCGACCTGGCAACCCTCCTTAGGTATGTTGGGAGATAGCAAAAAGATCCTCTTGTGATAAATCCCTGATCCTTTTAGAGAGGTATGCAGTACCGTTTGACCCATGCAAGTGGTTAGGTATATTACTGCTTCGCGAGACCCTGATTAAGACCAGCCACTTGACCTCATATAATTGACCATAAAACTCAGCTTCTCTTAGGGCCATTTACCATAATAATCAAATACTATTCTCATGCAAGCATGCATATCATACATATATATGGCAATATATAGACCTTGTCTCTCTAAATTTATGAACCAAAAGTCAAGAGTCAGTAGATGGAATCTAAACAGTCACAAACCAAGTGAACCAGATCCACTTATCCAAATAGTATAAACATAACATGTACCTGAAATAATGAAACTAACCCATTAAGACGTTACCATGTCCACTAATAGTTAACTTGACCCACTAAGCTGTTACCATGTCTAGTGAGCCTGGCCCACTAAACCGCTACCATGTCCACAAATAGTGAACCTAACCAACTAAGTCGTTACCATGTCCACAAACAGTGAACCTGACCACTAATTCGTTACCATATCCACCAAATGTGATCATGACTCACTAAGTCATTACCATGTTCATAAACAGTGAGCCTAACCCACTAAATTGTTACCATGTCCATAAATAGTGAACATGACCCATTGAACCGTTACTATATCCATAAACAATGAACCTAACCCATTGAATCGTTACCATATCTACCAACAGTGAACCTGACCCACTAAACTGTTACCATGTCCACCAATAATGAACCTGACCCACTAAATTGTTACTATGTTCATAAATAGTGAACCTGACCCACTAAATCATTACCATATCTATAAATAATGAACTGAACACACTAAGTCGTTACCATGTCCACAAATAGTGAACCTGACTGGCTAAACTATTACCATATTTACAAATAGTGAACCTGACCTATTGAGTCGTTACCGTGTCCACCAACAGTAAACCTGACCTACTAAATCGTTACTATGTCCACCAACAGTGAACCTGGCCCACTAAACTGTTACCATGTCCACAAATGGTGAACCTGACCCACTGATCTGTTACTATGTCCACAAACAATAAACTTGACCCACTAATCCGCTATGATGTCCATAAACAGTGAACTGACCTAATGTCCCACTTACCTAAATAGTAAAATTGACCCATTGTCCCAATTACCTAAAACAATGTCCCACTTATCTAAACATTGAAACTGACCCATTGTCTCGTTTACCTAAAATATTGTCCTACTTACCTAAATAGTGAAACTGACCCACTCACCTCTATTAGTGAAGTTGAGCCACTATCCTATCAATATAATGACCCCTTTATCTAATCCATCACCCAAAATTGTGAAACAGATACACATCCAAATAAATCAGACCTGCACCCTTTATTGATCCTAATCCTTTCCTTAATGAATGTACCAATGGCTAATAAGATTAATCCTGAAACCATGAATGCCCTGCTTGCCACCCTTTTCAAAAGACAAGAAGACACCTTCAAATTCAAGATGCCTTCTATGGATAAATTTGATGGCACCACATGCCTAAAGACCCACCTGAAGATGTATATGGGGGCAATGACTCCTTTAGAGGGTAGATAATGAACTCTTTGTCCAGTTATTCCGACAATCTCTCATTGGTGCCACTGTCAGATGGTTTGTCGACTTGGATGTCAATTTCAAAAAGACTTGGGATGACATTTGCAATGCCTTTGTCAAGCACTACCACTACAACACAGAGATAGATATTACTCGACGAGACCTTGAAACCACTAAACAGTAGAACATAGAATCCTTCTCTACCTTCTTGACCCGATGGAGATCAAAAGCTGCCTAAATGATAAACATGCCTACTAAGCAAGAACATATTGACATCATTGTTAAAAACCTCCAACCAATTTACCAAACTCACCTCCAAACACAATATCTCTTTGACTTCAAAGCTCTTATAGCCACAACCTCCAAAATTGAAGATTTAATCCAAAGTGGTCAAATTAAAGATGAGTCTTCCAGCTCTATCTCCATATACTAAAGAAACTCCAACTACGCTTTTAACTCTATAAGTAGCCTCACTAATCAGAAAAGTGGAAAAGTAACCAGTATCTCTACCAACCAACCCATGAGACTTGAGAGAAGATCCTTCACAGACTTGGGTTTCCCTCTCTATGTTGTATATAAGAAAACCCTGGATGCTAAGTTGATCGAGACTCTAGAAACCAGACCACTACCAAACCCTATACCCAAGAGTTGGAACACAAATGAGTATTGTGAGTATCATCAGTCCAACGGGCATATAACCAATGATTGCAAGAATTTGAGGCATATTCTAGGATCTTGTAGATAGTGGAGATATCCTACCTCTAAGAAGCCAACCAAACATAAACACCAACCCTTTCCTATATCACAAACCAAATATCCATTTCATCCAATCCTCTGACCCCTAGTTTGATCCAGTTACCTTGATTAGGTCAAACTCTAACTTATGTTGTGTCCTTGATCTGAATAGAATATGAAGGCCGTTCTTTTTTAGCATACTTTCATGGAGTAAAAACAGACCTTACACACCTTAGCCAACCAGTCTTGAGCCTTTGGCACTATGAGAAGCTGTCCAATCCTGGTGTCGAGTCATCTATCCAGTCGAGTCTGAGTTCAAGTCAGAAGTATATCCTGAGTCTGATTCTTAGTCAATTGAGTCCTTTCCTTTCTTGAGTCTGTAAATTTTTCGAGTCAGTCTTTTTAACTTTGATGTAATCAAAAGCTGTGGAGCTTTCTTCATAAATGAAAAGTTTACTTTTTTCTTATTTTCCTGTATTCATTTTTCTTAATCCAATATGAGATATCAAAAGATTGTGAGAAAAATGAAAACAAATAAAAAGGACAAAGAATCAATTAATTTAATCAACCACATAATACTGCATACATTGCTACTAGTTTCATACATGAATGTCAAAATCACCACATGCTTGCAAAGATCCAAGTGTGACGCCGCACACCAACAGGGGCAACTCCCTATGCTTTTGTATACGGAATGGAAGCAGTCCTACCAATAGCAATGTAAATAAGATCTACAAGGGTATGAGAAAGTCAACTAGATGAAGCTGAATGGGCCATGAACTATCATGATCAGTTGAATGTCATCAATAAGAAGAGAATGGTTGCCTTGTATTAGATTCAGAGGTATCAGCAAATATTAGCTCGGCATTTCAATAGATGAGTTTTTTACAGAGGTTTAGAAGAAGGCAACCTGGTGTTTAAGGAAATCAGAGCTCCTATTCATGATTTAAAAGGCAAATTCATACCTAATTGGGTCGGCCTATATGTGCTCAAGAAGATTCTAACCGGCGGAGGAGCCATATTGATGGATTTATATGACAATGAATTCTCGAGCCCCTGCAATCTTGATCAACTAAAGAGATACTTTGTGTAGTTTTCATTATTATTGTAATTAAAGCATGCATTATACAAACAAGAACTACAAGAACTACGTAGGCCTTATTCTCGAAAAAAAATGTGTTGAATGAAAGAAAGAAAAGAAAATTGAGATATGTAAGTAGTCCTCCTTAGGTACGGTCCAAATTATAATAAAATTATCATTTAGTGCCAAAATCATTACATGGTTATTTGATTCTTTGTCAGTTTACTAAGTTAAAAACCCAAAAGGGTGGCTTAGATAAAAATTAGAGCAGCTCATCAAATCGAAAACCTGAAAGGACAGCATAGTCAAAAGTTAGAGCAATAATAAAAAGAAAACATAAAATAAAAAAGGAGAAGAAAAGCAAAGCAATTATGATCTCTCATTCACATTTCATATGTCATTCACCAATCATCATTTTGGTAGCAAAATATACAAGTTATCATTAACTGGTCAAAAATCATGTAATGTCTTTATAATTTCATAAATATTGTCTCGTCTATATGTATCTTGTAATGTCATCCAGTCAAACGCAAAAATTCATGACTAGGCCAAAGTTTATCCGGATCAACAAAAAAGGTTGACCAACAAAATCCAAGTCTAGTTCCTAAAAATAAAAATAAACTTATGGCTAAACAGACCAATCCAATCCATATGTCTAAGTCCTCACCCTTCTTAGACGAATGTCTCCACTTCCATCCAAATCATTATCATTCTCCAGAATGTTAGATATCCCTATCCTAATTAGTGTAACTCTAGTAGTCTCTATGTCAGCGCCAAATCCAGAGTTATACTCAGTCTTTGAGTCTTCATATATCAATCAAAGTAAAGTCACTCTGCGCAGCTTGTTGTGAGGCCTCGCCCAAGCACTCCATTCGTGGATCCAAGGATCGAGAATGCTCTAATTTTTCGGGATGATTTCTCACGGAGGAGGCGGCCTTAGCGCCTTTTGAAAATGATTTTGACGTTTTGAAGTCGCCACCTTAAGTTATTTTTGTTGGGAAAATTTAAGGTAAAAATCCATTTTTGACTCCAATTTTATCCCAAAGGAAATATAAGTGCACTAGTCTTTGAAACCAAAGAGGATTCGGGGACTAGGTTTTTGGTTTAACTTGGCTTCTAATTTTAACCTTGATTTATAATATTTTCATGAGCAGTTTTAAGGATGAGATATAAAGATGCATGAGCAATTAAATGAAAATAAAGCAGTAAAGCAGTTAAGAGAACGACAATTAAATTATTATAATTCAAAGATCCCAAACTAGGGGATATCAACTCTAGCCCTTATGGGTTCTAGGTCGATTACACATTCCCCAAATAATACATTCAATAAAGCAATTAATAGAAAAGAGATCGCTTTTAACATTTTTGGGTTTGAAGCTCTTAGATAGCTTGTTTGCGTATCCCGTTGAATGGGAATCAAAACCCATACAGTTTCCCTTCCTTCGAAGGATGGTTGATTTATGCCCAACTTATCATGTTTTGGACTCTTTATTTTGATGCTCTACCAAAATAAAGGAGATTTGCCTATTTTGATGCTTTATCAGAAATAGAAAAAGTTAGGAGACGATACCTGCTCCCTTGCTCTTTGGGAAGGCGACGGTCTATGGGAAGGTGACGGTCTAATTGCTAGCCCAAATCGGAGTTCTACCTTGGCTTGATTGAAGCACTGGAATGAGGTTAAATTGGCGACAGTTTGATTGCCTTTTACCTGGATCGCTCTTTAGGAGGCGGCGGTCGGATTACAAGCCCGGATCAGAATTTCACCTTGGATCAGTGGTTGGATTGTCTTTTATCTGACAATTCGTTCTTTGGGAGGCGGCGGTCAGATTTCACGCCCGGATCAGAATTTCACCTTGGATCGGTGGTTGGATTATCCTTTATCTGACAATTCACTCTTTGGGAGATGGCGGTCGGATTGCATGCCCGGATCGAAATTTCACCTTGGATTGTTGGTTGGATTGCTTAACCGGATCGGAGCTCCACTAGGGAATGGTTGAGGCCCGGGAAGATGGTCTGATTGTCTTTTATCAGATAATTTAAAACAAGCAAATTAACAGAGTGGTTTTATTAGAAATAATTTTGAGGCTCCACACACCTCGGATTTGGTCCTTCTTTAGCTCATAGAGAACTAAAGAAAATTGGCTCCACATGCCCTAAATAATTATTCTTTAAACTCAAAGAGAGTTAAAGAAATAAGAAGAAATAGGTATATGAGGGAGAATAGATGAATCTAAGAAGGAAAATTTGACATCAAGTGATTTCGGGGTCTAAATTATGAAGGAGGGAGGTATCTATTTATAGGCAAGGGGGCTGCCACCAGAGGGGGGCAGCGGTACAACCCAATAAGAAGGGCGGTACCATCCCTCAAGGAGGGCAATAGCATAAAAGGTGGTCGGCGATACCGCAGGAGGGGCGTGGCGGCATCGCTCAAAAAGGAGGGTAGCACTGCTCCTTAAAGAGGGCAGCAGCACAAAAGGTGGTCGGCAGTACAGTCGGAGGAGGACGACGGTACCGCTGGAAGGGGGTAGCGGCACCACCTTCTAAGGAGGGCTACAATGCCTTCCCTAGAGGTTGGCAGCCGAGGCCCGGACCAGGGTTTGATGGTTTCTGAGTTTGCCGGCACGCGGGCTTAGTTCCGATTTATTCTGGTCAACTTGGCACGAGTCCTAGGGGTGCAGAAAATGAGTGTTCACAGCTGCCCCTTAGCATGGTTGCTTTTCTAGAAAAGTAATCATGATGATAGTGGACACAGGCTACCATGATAAGGTAAAGATATCCTAAGGCTATCCTAGGAAGGGTATGAAGAGGTGCTCTTAAGGTTGCCCCTAAAAAGGTCAGAAAAGATCCTAAAGCTACCTTTAGGATGGTCTGAAAAAACTTCTAAGGCTACCCTTAGGATGGTCTGAAAATATTCTAAGGAAACTCTTATAAAAGGTTTGATGAGATCCTAAAGCTACCCTTAGGATGATCTGAAAAGATTCTAAGGATACCCTTAGAAAAGGTCTTATGAGATCCTAAAGTTACCCTTAGGATGGTCTGAAAAGATTCTAAGGATACCCTTAGAAAAGGTTTGAGATAGATGATTCTACAAGAGGAACCTAATTTACAATAGGTTTTGAACAGAGAGGTCCTAACGATGCCTTGGGATAGTTGCTATATGTTGGAGAAGATAAACCCCAAGGATGCCTCAGGATGGTTGACTTTAGAAAATGAGAGGCCTAACTCTGCTATAGGTCTCAGAATGAGGGATCATAACTCTCTGCTAGGGTGATAAGAATGTTGTGTTAAAGATGATATTGGTGTTATGTTAAGGACATATGATGAATGCTCAAGAGTCCATTTTAGATGACAGGCATGATGTAGGTGAACTGGGTTGTTCCTGTCTGCTTGGAACAAAAGAATGCATTCTTATCACATCTTGCAGGGTCTGGAGGTCAGATGGCAAAATAGATTTTTGATTTCAAACATTTTTCAGAATGAAATTAGATGGAATTGGATTTTGATTTCAAACATCATTCAAAATTAAATTGGATGAAAAAATAGATTTTGATTTCAAACATTTTTCTGAATAAAATTAGGTGAAGGATGGATTTTGATTTTAGACATTTTTCAGAATGAAATCGGGTGGAAAATGGATTTTGATTTTAGACATCTTTCAGAATGAAATCAGGTGAAAAATGGATTTTGATTTCAGACATTTTTTAAAATGAAACCGGGTGGAGGATGGATTTTGATTTCAGACATTTTTCAAAATGAAATCGGGTAAAAAATGGATTTTGATTTTAGACATTTTTCAGAATGAAATGGGGTGAAAAATGGATTTTGATTTCAGACATTTTTCATAATGAAATCGGGTGAAAAATAGATTTTGATTTCAGACATCTTTTAGAATGAAATCGGGTGAAAATAGATTTTGATTTCAAACATTTTTCAGAATGAAATTGGGTGGAAAATAGATTTTGATTTCAAACATCTTTCAGAATGAAATCCGATGAAAAATTGATTTTGATTTCAGACATCTTTCAGAATGAAATCGGGTGAAAAATGGATTTTGATTTCAGACGTTTTTCAGAATGAAATCGGGTAGAAAATGGATTTTGATTTCACCAAGGGCTGCTTGGGCTCAAAATGATTTTTGGTTTGCCAAGAACTGCTTGAGCTTAAAATGATTTTTAGTTTACCAAGGCTTGCTTAGGCTTAAAATGATTTTTGGTTTGCCAAGGGCTCCTTGGGCTTAAAATAATTTTTGGTTTGCCAAGGACTACTTGGGCTTAGAATGATTATTGGTTTGCCAAGGGCTACTTGGGCTTAAAATGATTGTTGGTTTTCTCAAATTCAAAATTAAATAAGTGAGACTTTAATAATATATGACTTATGAACCTTTGAGTTAAAGGAAATGATGAATGGCTTAAGAGATTTTCCAAAGTCTGAGGAAATAATGCAATTTAGGATGCCCTAAATTGAAAAGAATTTAATAAGATGCAATGGCCTAACTCTATGCTAGGCTAGAAGTGAAAACCTAAGCTCTTTAGGCAATCGATTTTTGCTCCAGTTTGGAAAATACAATTACCCTGGGAGGGCTCAATGAGCTTTGATTGGCACTAATTGAGACTCTGAATTTGCATGTGCATCCTATTTCTAATGCATGTTTTGACAAATTTAATACCTTGAACCAGTGAAAGGCTGATTTGCATTATAAGGTGACAATTTATGAGAAATGTCAAATTAATGATTGAAATTTTAGTAGGATGCCCCACTTTTTGAAAGAAGGTAACTTGTGGAAAAGGGTGACTTGGTCATTTTGTTGGTCTTTAAGGGTGAGATTATGGGCGTTGATTTTGGATCAAAGGTTGCATCAAGTTTGATCAAACAGTGAGATTTTGGCTGATCTGGTATCTTGGATTTGAATAGGGTTTGATCTCGGATCAAAGGGTAAGCTTAGGACTTGATCTTGGATCAAAGGTTGAGACTATGGTTGGTCTTGGTTTATGGATTTGAATAGGGTATGGACTAAGGGCTGCACTTGAGTTCTTGTGGAGATGACCCATTTTTAGGGACTGTGATTTGAAGAGATGGCCCATTTTTGAGGAATGATGACTTAGATCACTTTGGTGGTCATTAATGTTTGAGAGGGAGTTGGCAATTTGTCTGGTAGTGACCAGTAGGACTGGTGAGGTTTTAAAGCCACATTCAGTTTTGACCGAGTGTGTTAGATTGAGGATGATTCCATACTCAATATTGGTTCAAAGATTAACTTGGAAGGCTGAGGTTAGGTATGCCTTGTCAGAATGGTTTTGGACTCCTAAAGGTCAACTATGTGAATTGAACCTGTCAGTTTGATTTTGGACACTGGAAGGCTACATGGATTGGTTTTAATTTGGACCGAAGGATGGCTTTGAGAATTTTTCTGCTTGGTTCTTTCCAAAGATGACTTTGTTCAATGAGGTTTGTGGAAGATGAATTTGTGGATGGCTCTCTCTTAGGCTAGAGGCTTTTTCAGATGGGTTCGGACCTTCAAAAAGATAACTTAACTGCTTAGGCTTATGGACTTGATTCATGATCCACTTTTGATTTCATACCTGACCCAACTTCAGAAGGGCAATAGGTTTTGAATCTGGTAATGAGGGCTTGGCTATTCAGATGATCGAAGGATCACTTGAGAATTTCGACTTTGGTTTCACTAATAAGGATTAGATGAATCTGAACACTTTTTTCTCAAACCATTGAATCCTTTCTGCTTTGCCACTTGAGCTTGGACTTGCTTTTGGGAAATGGGAGGTTTTATGAGTTTGTCTTATGGGAAAAATAAGCGAAGCTATTCCTACTGTTCGAGATTGAAAAGATTCTTGGGGCTAACACTTTGTCGGTTTGGACTCGTAGGACTAACACACGGGTCAATGACTTGATTGACACTTTGTCAGTTCGATTCTTTGGAACTGACACATGAGTCAAATGACTTGAAAGAAAAGTCATTCATCATGAAAGAAAACGACTCTATGATTTGGTGATTTGGACAATCGACTCAAGGACTTATGACTTTGGATTACTTATCCTTGGATGATGGATTTAATCTACTTAGCCATAGTGACTAGATGTTGACTTTAGAAAACATGCCCCTGACGAGGGATTAGGGTAGTTTAGTCACTTAACTGCTTTGACTAAGAGACTTGATGATTGACATAAAAGGACATACCCTTGATGTGGGACAAAGACAACTTAGCCAATTAGCTAAGAGACGTGACAGATTAACATGACAATCGTTTGACGCCAAGATATTGAAATGACTTTGATGACTCTAACAAGGATTTTTTTGCAACTTTTGCTATGATGATTGACTCAGGAAATCATTTTTTATATATATTTTTTGATTTTTTTTACTCTAATTTTTGCCCGAGCTGCCCTTCCAAGTTTTCAATTCGTCGAGCTGTTCTAATTTTTGCCTAAGCCACCTTATTCAGGTTTTCAACTTAGCAAGCACAAATCAATTAATATGAATACAAAAAATGATAATTTTATTATGCTTTGGACCATACCCAAGGTGGGCTGCCTATGTATCTCCATTTGCATTTTTTTTTGAGCCATTTTTCGGTATGTTGGCCCGACATTCTTTAAACCAAAAGGCATGATCTTGTAGCAGTTGGTGTCCCATTTTATCACAAAGGTTGTCTTTTCCTTGTCAGGTGGATAGACTTGTATTTGATTATACCCCGCATATAAATCAGTCAAGGAGACTACCTTATCTCCGGCCATATGGTCAACCAATAAGTCTATGTGAGGTAAAAGAAAATTATCTTTTGGACAGGCTTTGTTCAGATCCCTATAACCCATACTCATTCTTACTTTCCCATCCTTCTTGGGCACAAGCATTATGTTGGCTAGCCATGAAGGGTAAGTGACATGTTCAATAAAACCGTTCTTTAATAACCTGACAACTTCCTTTTTTATCTTGAGAGACTATTCTACCTTCATCCTCCGTAACTTATGTTTTACAGGCTTCACATTCTTATAGGTCAGAATCTTATAGACTGCTATGCTTGGATCGATACCTGTCATGTCTTCTGGTTGCCAAGCAAAACAATATGAAAATTCTTGAACAATCTTGACTAAAGAAGCCTTAGCATGATGATGCAATGAATGTGAATTTCAATTTATTATCTGTGCCAAAGTTAATTGATTCTCTCTTTTTTTTATACCTCTTTTAAATTGAATTCATGGAGAAGAAAAAAGACTCAAGGATATAAAAGGAAAATTGAACACTTTCATTGATAACAAAAGTTTTGTCCTCACGGACTACATCAAAATTAAAAGAAGGACCCAGGAGATCCATTACAGACTCTACAGAGTAAAAAGAAGAAACAGACTCAACTTAGACTCTGATTTGAATTCAATCTCAGACAGGTCAGATTAACTGGGCTTGAATTCCTCTATGAACTATGCTAATTTGGGCTTTGGTTGGTTGATGAGGTGGGGTCTATTTCCACTTACCTTCCTCCTAATCTGAATCTTTAGACTTGAAGGTATTGATAATGGTTCAAAGGTAAATAGGGGTGTAAGATATCATACTAGGGGGAAGGATATCTCCGATGTCAATGAGATATTGGAAACGAAGCTCAAAGGCATACACAAATCTGTGAATTTCCTTTTCAGAGACTGACTCTTCTGTTTGGTAGAGGTAATGGAAGTAAAGGTATTATTCTACTTATATCTTCTTTCCATTATGTGGCCTTATCCTAACATAACAGTATTGCACTTCACAGACTTTTCCATGGGTGAATGGGTGAAGGTTTCCTTACCTTGAAAAGGATTCAAGGAAAAGGAAGGGTTGGTGTTAGTCAGATTAACTTGAGGTGTATTTGAAGAGCTTGGATCAGCTGATTTGGGCCTGGTCTGATTCATGGATTTTATGTCATCAATCTGGGAATTGAAGGCTCTGGTCACATAGGCCAGTGCATTGTGGAAGCTAGTTTGTTGGGCAGTCAGGGCTTTGGAAAAGTTGGCTTGTTGAGTGATCAATCTTTCATTGAAGCTGGCTTGTTGAGTGATTAAGGCTTCGTTAAAGCGGATTTGTTGACTAAGGGTGGATTTAAGCATGGCTTCAAAATTCTCCTATTGCCTTTTGATGAAGGTGGTGAGAAGTGTGTCCATGGCATCCATGTCAGGTGTTGTGCTTTCCATTTGTACCTTTTAAAGTTAAGGAAAGGGATCAGTGCATGGAAGAGAAAACCTAACTTTGTTCTAGGTTTTTAGGGGAAAGGAAAACCTAACTCTGTTCTAGGTTTTATAGGGAAAAGTTATGCATTGCAAATTCTAAGGAAATTGATTCCTAAAGTAAGGTGGACCAAAGTTATTTGGATTTTAGGATTTTGGAGAGGTAATGGTGCTAACTGGGTTTGGGCTTTAGTGAGATAATGTTGCCAAATGGATTTGGGCTTTACAGAGATCTTGGTGCCAACTGGATTTGGTCTTTGAAGAGATCTTGGTGCCAACTGAGTTTGGGCTTTGGAGAGATTAGGGTGCCAACTGAGTTTGGGCATTGGAGAGATTTTAGTGCCAACTGGATTTGGACTTTGGAGAGATTTTGGTGTCAAATGATTTTGGGCTTGGGAGAGATAATGTTGCCAAATGGTTTTGGGCTTTGGAGAGATCTTGGTGCCAACTGGGTTTTGGCTTTGGAGAGATCATGTTGCCAAATGATTTTGGGCTTGGGACAGATTTTGGTGCCAACTGGATTTAGACTTTGGAGAGATCAAGGTGCCAACTGAGTTTGGAATTTAAGTAGTAATGATGGTGTTTGAGCCCAATGGGCCTTGGGTTCATCTGAGTGAGAGGTATTTGAGGCTAATGGGCCTTGGGTCCATTTGAGTGAGAGGTGTTTGAGGCTGATGGGCTTTGGGTTCATTTGAGTGAGAGGTATTTGAGGCTAATAGGACTTGGGTCCACTTGGGTGAGTGGTATTTGAGGCTGATGGGCCTTGGGTCCACTTGGGTGAGTGTTGTTTAAGGCTGATGGACCTTGGGTCCAATTTGTTTGAGGCTAGTGGGCCTTGGGTCCAATTGGGTTGACTCTCAACTGGTTCAAGGTACAACCTAGACTCATTAAAAATGGAATGCATACTTTATGAATCATGAATGCATGGATATGCATGTGTATGAAGAAAATTGGTTCATGATGATAGCTTAACATTATCATGGTTCACGGGCCCTAAGGTCTAAGGCCTAATGTTCACTATATGAAGGCAAGGTGGTTTGGTTTAAAGGGTACCCGTCATACTAGAGCAGTGAATATACCTAACCACATATGAAACAATGAGTTTCGCGTGGGTCCAACAGTACGACTGCTCGTTACACTTCAAAAAGGATTAGAAGATTCATTGCAGGGTGGATGCTTTTGCTATGTCCCAACATACTCAAAGAGAGTTGTCGAATCAATGTTACTCGCTATCCAAAGGTTGAATTTTGTAACTGGTGATGTACTGATGCATGAAAATCAAAGTTAAACTAAAAGCCAAGTAAAAAGTCAATTTTGAAAATGTTTTCAACCAATTGGTAGTCCTCTTTAACTTTTGAAAAAGTTTGATCCCCAGTGGAGTCGCCAGCTGTGAGGCCTCATCTGAGCACTCCATCCGAGGATCCAAGTATCGGGAATGCTTTAATTTTTCGGGATGATTTCTCACGGAGGAGGCGGCCTTAACGCCTTTTGAAAATGATTTTGACGTTTTGAAGTTGCCACTTTAAGTTATTTTTGTTGGAAAAATTTAAGGTAAAAACCCATTTTTGACTCTAATTTTATCCCAAAGAAAATATAAGTGCACTAGTCTTTGAAACCAAATAGGATTCGGGGACTAGGTTTTTAGTTGAACTTGGCTTTTAATTTTAACATTGATTTACAACATTTTCATGAGTAGTTTTAAGGATGAGATATAAAGATGCTTGAGCAATTAAATGAAAATAAAACAGTAAAGCAGTTAAGAGAGCGGCAATTAAATTATTATAATTTAAAGATCCCAAACTAGGGGATATCAACTCTAGCCCTTATGGGTTCTAAGTCGACCACACATTCCCCAAATAATACATTCAATAAAGCAATTAATAGAAAAGAGATCGCTTTTAACATTTTTGGGTTTGAAGCTCTTAGATAGCTTGTCTGCGTATCCCGTTGAATGGGAATCAAAACTCACGCAGTTCTTCCTTCTTGCGAAGGAGGGTTGATTTATGCCCAACTTATCATGTTTTAGACTTTTTATTTTGATGCTCTACCAAAATAATGGAGATTTACCTATTTTGATGCTTTATCAGAAATAGGAAAAGTTAGGAGACGATACCTGCTCCCTTGCTCTTTGGGAAGGCGGCGGTCTGAATGCTAGCCAGAATCGGAGTTCCACCTTGGCTTGATTGAAGCACTGGAAGGAGCTTGGATTGGCGGCAGTCTGATTGCCTTTTTCCTGGATCGCTCTTTGGGAGGCAGCGGTCGGATTGCACGCCAGGATCAAAATTTCACCTTGGATCGGTGGTTGGATTGTCTTTTATCTAACAATTCACTCTTTGGTAGACGGTAGTCGGATTGCATGCCAGGATAGAAATTTCACCTTGGATCGGTGGTTGGATTGTCCTTTATCTGACAATTTGCTCTTTGGGAGGAGGCAGTCAGATTGCACGCCCGAATCGAAATTTCACCTTGGATCGGTGGTTGGATTGCTTGCCCGGATCGGAGCTCCACTGGGGATTGGTTGAGGCCCGAGAAGATGGTCTGATTGTCTTTTATCTGATAATTTAAAACAAGCAAATCATCAGAGTGATTTTGATAGAAATAATTTTAAGGCTCCACACGCCTCGGATTTGGTCCTTTTTTCGCTCAAAGAGAACTAAAGAAAATTGGCTCCACACGCCCTAAATAATTATTTTTTAAACTCAAAGAGAGTTAAATAAATAAAAAAAAAAATAGGTATATGAGGGAGAATAGATGAAATTTAAGAAGGCAAATTTCACTTCAAGTGATTTTGGGGTTCAAATTATGAAGGAGGGAGGCATCTATTTATAGGCAAGGGGGCTGCCACCGGAGGGAGCGGCGGTACCGCCCAAGAAGGAGGGCGGCATCGCCCCTTAAGGAGGGTGGCACCGCTCCTCAAGGAGGGCGGTAGCATAAAAGATGGCCGGCGGTACCGCCGGAGGGGGATGGTGGTGCAGCTCAAGAAGGAGGGCGGCACCGCTCCTTAAGGAGGGCAACAGCACAAAAGGTGGTAGGCGGTACCGCCCTCTAAGGAGGGCGGCAACGCCTTCCCTCTAAGGCAGCAGCCGAGGCCCGAACTCACTGAGTTTGCCGGCGCACTGGTTTGGTTTCGGTTTGTACCGGTCGGCTTGGCACGAGTCTGAGGGGTGCAGAAAATGAGTGTTCACACTTCTCTGTGAGCCAAACCCTTTCATTGAGCCAAACATCATAACCATTCAACCTATCAGTCGATCCAAATGGGCTCACTAAACACATCCTCCTTCACTAACCACTCATGATAGCCTGTGCCACAGTACTAAAAATATGGAAAACTAAGAAAACAAGCCCATTTGATGGGAACCCCCTGAGACATACCCATCTGCCTTAAAATCCTATTTCCTAGATAAAAGATGGTCATACAAAAATTCTAGCAAATATACCATGTTGTACCTATAACTTATAGTCATGAATGTGCAGACCTCATACTAAGAACAAAACTATAAGATGTCCTCTCTACCCAACTCCAATAGCCAGCTAATCCATTCATGCTCAATGTTAAAATAGACTGAATCTTTCGCATTCGATAATTTATCGATGAATATGGCATTCTAGATTGAGGACCAACCACTTGGAGGTGATATTTGAGCCAAACCTGGAAAAGAGTACACCCAAACTAAACAGTTCAGTCAAACTCAGACTAAACAGACCAGCTAATCCAATCACCCAATCAGTTCAACCACACCTAGCTAAACAGACCATTTAACCCAATCAGACTACCCAGACCAGTCAAAACAAAACCTAACCAAAGAAAAAAAGAAAGTGATTTCCTCACTTGAAGAATCACAGGGCTAACAGACTATGGCCCATCCATCTTGCACCTGCTATCCAAATAATGCAATGTCTCAGCTAGAACCAGATCAGCAACAAAAGAACCTTGCCCCATTTGAGAAACCAATTACACCATCTCAATACTACCCCATCCCAGAGAACTGGAAAACAAATAACTCGAAACCAAACATAATACCAATGCAGCCATCCTCAATTTCTGCCTAACCACATCCTTAATATCACTTGAATCCATAAACTCCTCAATAATCATAGCCAAATTAATATGACCGTCCCCCACAATAGAGTTGGCAAAGTCTTGACTCAATCCCAAAAGACCCTAAAAAGACTGAAAATAATCAACCCTGTGTTGTAGCCTAGCCAAAGTAGCATCCACCCTACTAATAAGTATCATACTGAACTCTTCAAAAGTGGGGCATAACTCCTCCATGCCTATTCCAAAATGAAACACGTGGACAGTTGGGTCTCAGAACCTCAAGCAAGCTCCCAAAAATTCCTAATCCACCCTTACACCTTTCAGTACCAAAACAAAATTTACACTATAGCGCCCCAAATGTATCTTTTCAACCTTATTCAAGCTTTTGACCTATAAAAATAGATTGTAACTGCAAAGGGTTCCATACAGATAGAAAACCATCAAAAACCAAACAAAGTTAAAAGAGTTGAAGTGAGCAGATGTCACATCAAATGCCCAGGGGTATTTATAGCATAAGAACCGAAAAGAAGACAAGAAAAAGCCCAGATCAGTCAGAGCCACCAGAGTGTCTGGTGTCAGCCGCCACACAAGTATAGCAGATCCTTCAGCTTATTTGGTGGCAGGCATCAGGCATAAAGGTGACAAACTCTTTTCTACCCAGTGGCAGCCTCCCAAATAAACATTTCCGTCAGTTTTTCAGATCCCTTTGGGGTATTTTCGCATTTCCATATATAAACGAACATTTCCATCATCCAAGTTAATTAAAAACATAGGAATTACACAAGTCATACATACATACATTCAGTTCATACATCTGAAGATTGTCAGTCAAAGTCGGTGCACTAAGCATGTGTAACATACATCCATTACATATCATTCACCATTAATTTTACATAAGTTAAGCTAGTACAGAGAAAATGGAAACAAAAAGCTAGCATAAATCATAATAAAAACAGTCAGGGCTAACAGCCACGACAACGACGCCGTCCGAAATCCTTTAACTAAGAGCTATCATCTGTAAAATCCATAGGGTCAGCAAAGTGCTCAAGTTAAGCTCCATTCTCCGAGCCATCCTATAGGTATGATGGATCCACTCCTCAGGAGGTTGCAATAAAGAAAGAGAAAAGCAAACAGGTGTCAGAAAATAGCTGTCAGAAAAATTGCCACCAGAGATACAAGAAGCAATAATGAATTACTGCTGGATATAAAAAAAGCAGTAACAACAAAGGATGAGTCTGATTCAGGACCTGATGGACATGAAACACACCATCTCGACCCGTATATAAGACCTCTCCAGTCACCTAATAATGAGATCTCTAAAGGGAATCATTCGAAGATGGTCCAGCCTCTATATTGGGTTCAAATCCAGTAGGTGGCACAGGATCAAAACTAGGTGCAAGAAACCCAAAAGAAACAGCGAAGCTTGGCTCAGATGAAAACCTGAACGATTGTCTGATGTGAGCCTGAAAGATAAGCCAATTATTAGATTAACAATCCCTGTAATGGAAGGACTACTCATCTGACTGTTTACTCAGTCCATTAGATGAGTTCGATATAAGTCAATCTAAGAGCCCTCAGAAAGGTGAAGCCATTCCCAAAGCTGCCCCCCATATAAGTCATTGGAGACACAAATCTTTGAACACCACCGCATATCCACAGGAGGATGAGCCTGAATCACCCTCCTACCAATAGTCTGGGTAGTCACTCTTTCCCCAAGATAATACAACCGATAATATAGAGATCATAGGAGCACCCAACGCTCAGATAAAGTCCCAACATAGTTGCAAATTTAACAGCGTCATCAGCAATCTCTCCCTGTAAGGTTGAAATGTGACCTGCGCATCAATAATGAGTTAAAAACAAGGGGAAACCTAACAAAGTGATCAAAAGGACAAACTGAATACCTAAGTGGACATCAGAGCACCAAAAAAGGACTGCAATGTCTGAAAGTTGCACTTCCGAGTTTCAACCCAGTTATGTCAGCTCCATCGACGGCCCCTAGGAAATAGATTAAGCCGGGGTGACGTTAGATTGGGAGTAATTGAGAATATTCATATGCCCAAGCCTGAATAGATACAACTATCAAATGATATTGCAAGCAGACATCAATTGGTCAATCATAATGAGCATAAGCAACAAAGTATGAAAAATAATAGAAAGAAAGGCTTACCTCCCAAATGAAACAGGTTCCCCCATATAAATGATAAGAACCATGAGAAAGATTGGTCATCTCTTGTTATATGGTGCTTAAGACCGCACCACCCTAATCATACTCTCTCATAGCTGACAAATCTTCCAAGCTCTTTAAGATATTTAGGTCCATGGTGTCACATCGCGTGTGGCCAAAAGTATAACTGATAATGAGCAATAAGGAAAGACGCACCATCGTATCAACATTCCTCTCAATGGTGGCCAAGTTCTTACACATTTTCAAGTAGTCCAGAAGCCAGGACCGAGGAACAGTCATACGAGTGTTTAGAGGAACGTCACTTAAGAGTTCAAACAATGTCTTTATAGTGTACTCAGTTCTCAATTCATCATAAAGGTCCAGTGGCCTAGCACAAAAGCATATTTTTGTTAACATGCTCAAATCTTATGGCATTATCGTGAGTTCACCACAAGGGAAATGAAAAGTATTAATAATGTCCCACCACCTTTTAGCAAGAGTCTTTATCAAATCAATATGACTCTCACCACCCATATCATGATCTAAGAAGAAATGAAACCCAGTTAGCTCCAATGCCTCCCTCAGATGCACATCTGCTACCATAATTGCAAAAACGAAGGATAGATTCTGAATACCACATTAGTTTTTAAAATTCGTATATAGCAATAAAAAAAAGTCGAGTATTAATTAGTTGAGCAGAGTAGCAATCAAAGAAAGCAGAGTATTAATCAACCTAGTAGAGTGGCAAGCAAAAAATTATAGTGTTAATCAGCTGAATAGAGTGGCAAGCAAAAAAATTATAGTATTAATCAGCCGAGCAGAGTGGCAATCAGAGAAAGTATAATGTTAATCAGCCGAGCAGAGTGACAAGTAGAAAAAGTATAGTGTTAATCAGCCGAGCAGAGTGGTAAACAGAAAAGCAGAGTGCTAATCATCCGAGCAAAGGGGAAAGCAAAAAAGTGTAGTGTTAACCAAGCAGAGTGGCAAATAGAATGTTAATCAACCGAGCAGAGTGGCAAGCAAAAAAAGTAAAGTGTTAATCAGCCGAGCAGAGTGGCAAGCAGAAAAAGTAAAATGTTAACCAGTCGAGTAGAGTGGCAATCAAGAAATGCAGAATGATAAAATTAGTAGAGTAAAATAGCAATTAGAAAGCGTAATGGTAATCAGACAAGCAGACAAGCAGAGAGGTAGTTAAGTAGACCGATTGATACAGCATACGAGCAGATAATCAAAACAGACAGTCAAGCAAACAAACAAATAAATAAGTAAATTAAGTAACAAGACAGGAAAACATACCTCTAGTTGTCCTGTCTAAGAGACATATTGTTCTGGCTCCTTCAGTAGCACCTCCGAATTATCATTCCTATGAGGCGGGACATACATACTACTCCTGCTGACAAAATTGCTAAAGGAAGAAGCCATTCAAAGCTAAAAATGAAGAAATGTGCTAGAGAGAGAAGAATAAGTGAAAAATGAAGTGAAGAAATAAAAGGGGGAGCACCTATTTATAGATTTTAATAAATTTTAAAATGTTGGATACATCCCGCATCTTGTCACAAACGCATCAAATCGCGATATCTTTCCCACATCACCTTGGATTGCAAAACCATCAACTTCATCATGATCACGTGAATTTTCTATATTTTTTGAACTATTATATGTTTGAATATGATCCAAGTTGTTTTTGTTATTCAGGAAACATCAAAAATTGAAAAAGAATGGAAAAATAAAAAATTAATCTAAACGCAACAAAAAGATGGTAGGTGACCCTCAGACAGCTCATGGGTGTTTAAACAGATGAAAGCATCCTTGTTCACTACCATCTAATTTGTCAGTCGAAACTACCAAATCCGATAGGGGCAGCTGTGAACACTGGATTTTCACTTCCATGGACTTCAAACAAATTCATATCAGACTTAACTGATCCCCCAAAAGCTTAAAAAGCGAGAAAGATGGACAATCGGTTGAAAAATCGGACACGCGCAAAAATCCCACCGAAGCATATCTAGTGGATCGGTCCAGAAGGCTTGACGAATCTGCCTGTGTATTTGGTGTGTCACACCAAACACACTACGGATCCACCAATGCTCTTCTAAGCTGCTGCCACCTTTAGAGCTCTATGACACCTGTGAACACTACTATAACAATAGTCCTAGAGGGGAGTGAATAGGAGTTTTAAAATTTTTTAAAAGAAAATACAACCAATATGCAATAGGCAAATTTATTTCAAATAACAAGTAGTGATAAAATAGAAGAGTTAAAAAATCCCAGCCAATTTATAGTGGTTTAGAGCCAAATTCCTTCTCCTACGTCCACTTATCTCAATATCAACCCGATATTGAGGTTCCACTAAAACCGGGTGCACCACCTAAATTAATTACAATAGATTTTCAAGGATTTCATCCTTTACACACTGATTTACAGCTCAAATTTTTGAGAGATAGAGATTTTTAAGTCTCTCTAAATTTATACAAAGCTATTCCAATGATATACAATGAAGTATGAATAGCTAAGACTAGCAAAAGCTAGTAAGAATTCTAAGAATAAGAAATAAAGCTCCAAAAGTTCAAAAAAATGTGAAAAACATAGTATGAATTAACAACAATTTGATTTCTCTTTAGATATGTGCTTCACTTGTTGTTAGAACTTCAAATCTTCATGTATTTATAGCCTTCAATGAATGGTGATTAAATGACCATTCTGGTTACATTTAATGCAAGATTTGCCTCCAAATTTTTTCCAATGGCTATATTTAAAACAGATTAGCCTTGATGTTGACAGGCAACTACCGATTCACGGGCGTAACAAATATTCACGGTCGTGAAGATGAATCTTTATGGGCTTGAACCAAAATTCACGGCCTTAAAATCTTTTGCGCCAATTTCAAATTTTAAATCATCCTTAGGCGTGAATAACTATCACTAGCGTGAAAATATTTCACGGGAGTGAATAATTTTTCACAGTCTTGAAAACTCTTTTTATGTCTCTGAGCCAAAACCATTCTTAAATTAATCACGGGCATGAATAAAGATCACAGACGTGAAACACTTTCACGGTCTTGAAGAAAAGTTCACGAGCTTGAAGATCTTTTCTAAGTAAATTTCATATGTTGCCTTGATTTTATTCAAGAGCGTTAATAATATTTATGGGCATGAATCCCTATTCTTAAACAAAAACTCAAACATAAGTTAAATAATCATTTGTAACTCAAGTATATTAATTAACACTTTGTTTTGAATTTCAATTACATCATCAAAATCATTATAGAGACAACAACACCAATGAGTTTGGTATTAGCCGTCAAAGCTTCCCAGTGTCGCCACTAGATTTGGACTGGAAATGAATGAAATATCATTCAAAAACTCTATAAATAAAGCCTCACCCCTTATTTGCAAAATACACCTTACTATTGAATGGACTTGTCTTTAATTAACTCTATCTTCTCTCCCTCTAATATAACTCTCTTAAGATTTTGTCTTCCTTAGGTCTAAAACCGCCCTCTTCAAGGTATTCCTTAAGCGTTAAAGAGTTTGATGATTTGAAGAAGGCTAATGGTGCCTTAAATTAATATTCCTTAGATTAATTTAGCGAAGATCAAGCAGTCAAACCATCCTCGAGCCGATGACAAGAAAAGGTGGAACTCCGATCCGGCAAGGTACTCCGACCACAACAATCCAAGATTGATCGGCCTCGAGCCAACGATAAGAAAAGGTGGGACTCCGGCTCGACAAGGTACTCCAACCGCAGCAGTCCAAGATTGACCAGCCTTGAGCCTATAAAAAGAAAAGGTGGAACTCTAGTCTAGCAAGGTATTCCGACTATAGCAGTCCAAGATTGACCAGTCTCAAGCCGACGACAATAAAAGGTGGAACTCCAGTTTGGCAAGGTACTCTGACTGCAACAGTCCAAGATTGACCAGTCTCAAGCCGACGACAAGAAAAGGTGGAACTTCGGTCTGGCAAGGTACTCTGACCGCAACAGTCCAAGATTGACCTGCCTAGAGTCAACGATAAGAAAAGGTGAAACTCTGGAAAGGCAAAGTACTTCGACTGAAGGTATGCCTAAGCCCAAA
The DNA here is from genome assembly GCA_948193065.1 of Aleurites moluccanus. Classification (NCBI taxonomy): domain Eukaryota; kingdom Viridiplantae; phylum Streptophyta; class Magnoliopsida; order Malpighiales; family Euphorbiaceae; genus Aleurites; species Aleurites moluccanus. Next base: position 2,203 of record CANXYC010300733.1, on the reverse strand, counting down.
CCCTTCGCAAGAAGGGCGAACTATGCGAATTTTGATTTCCATTCAAATGGGATACATAGGCATGCTCTTTAACTAAGCATTAAATCTAAAACCCTATAAACCATTTCCCCATTTATTGCCTTTAATACAGATATTTTAAGGAATTTGTGATTAACCTAAAACTCATAAGGGCTAAAGTTAATATCCTCAATTATTATTATTGCAATTACTTAATCTCTTTATCGCTTTATGATTTATTTACTACTTTAGTGTAATATCCTAGGTGAAACCCTAGTTAGAAACCCTAGAACCTTGAACCCTAATTGGAGTTAGGAGTAGGAGTATTTATCTGGGTGGGTTGCCTTATGTGTTCTATGAATTATTTCATGTGTTTATGTGTTATTGATTGTTTTACATATTATATGATTTACTTAATGCAATTGATAGTTACATGTACTATAAGATTTAAGTAAATATGCTTATATGAGTGACTGATTAATATTGTGCTAAATGATTTAAAATATGTATGACATGTGTAAATTTTTATAAATTAATTATTTGGGAAAATGAATTAAGGGTAGATAAAATAGAATAATTTAATTAGATTAGAAAAAAATTATAGGACTTAATTGTATAAGTAAGTGAAGGAGAGGGAGTAAATTGGAAAATTGTAGGACTTTGATGCCAAAGGAAGTGATGGAGAGGGATTTAATGAAATTTGAGTGGCTAGGATCCTATGAATTGGAGTATTGGTGCATCCATAATCCAAAGGATGCATGTTAGGGTGCATAAACTTAAAATGGGAATGGGAGCATAGGATTGCTTCATAAACTCACCAACCCAAAATTTTAATTTGAGAATTCTGCACTTCTTCATTTCCGTGTTCTTCATTCAACCAAAATAGAAAAATTCTTTTCTTTCTCCTTCTCAATTCAACCATGGAAGAAATGAAGGGATTTTTAAAGTTTTGTTCAAGTCTTGGTGGGTTATAGGCTAGTAGCTTCTCCATTTCTTCTTCCAAGCAAAAGAATTCAGAATTTGGGGTTTTGTTGGGGAGATTGCTTCGGCCACTTTAAGAATCCAAGGTAAGAGGTTTAAATTTCTGGTTTTGTTAGTGATTTGTGTACTTTAAATATTGTCTTGAATGGTGGATGGTTGAGTTTGAAGATTGGATTAGGAAATAAACTTGTGGCCGAACCCCTTTGGTGAATTTTTAGGGAAAATGTGATTTGGTTTCCTAAATAGAATAATTGATGTTGAGTTTGCATTAGATAACTACTAAATTGATGAGGTATTGATGAATTGAAAATTCTGGTTTTGAAGTCCTAAGGTTGACCGAACCATGTTTTTGGTTTGGGGAAAATTGTAACCCTTGTTCTATTTTGAGTAGTTAATGATGAATGTGGTGCTAAATAAGTTGTTAAATTGATAGTTGTTTGTAAACTGAATTTATGGTTTGTAATTTCCATTTTGGCCGAAATCAAATAGGGTTTTGGGGGAAGGGTTGGTTCTTGGATTACTTGTGCATTGAATGTTGAAATTGGTGTTTAATAGTCAACTATTTGATGCATTGTTGTTGGTTTGAATATTGGTTTCAAAATATCCCTTTTGGCCGAATTGAATTAAGGCGTTTAGGGGAAACTTGCTTCTTTGGTTTAATTGAACAATTGCATTTGTGATTGAGGTCATTTGAATGTTAATGGAATGGTTTAATTATTAAATGAATGTTTGATTTTGAATCCAAGGGTGGACTGAATGGAATTGGGGGGAAAAATTGGGGGAAATGGATTTTAATGCTTTGGTTAGGTAAGTGAATGTATATGTGTTGTTTAGTAAGCTTAATTAAGATGATTTAAATGTTAAATTGTGAAATTAGTTTGTTTTGTTAAACTTCAATGATTGACCGAATGGGAAGTAGGGTTTAGTGTGATATTGCTTCTCAAATTTCTGCCATTTAGTGTTTGAAACTTCATTTGACATGTTGAATTGTGATTTGAGTGGTTAAATTGAAGGAATTAACTTCAAGGGATAAAAGCCCCTTTGGGCCGAATGCTTCATTTGGGGAAAAGGGAAACAATTGCTTGTTTTTGCTATAGTGACTTGTTATAAGTGTAAATGGTAACTTGAATTGCATGTTTGTAGCTTATAGGAAGTAGATTACATGTTTTATTTGGATATGAAATGTATGTGGGTCTTTATGACCAATAAAGTTCAAAATACTTTG